>CAUYQG010020076.1:0-29827 GCA_963574415.1 Tarsius wallacei | reverse complement strand
GATTTGAAGGATGCTAAAGCATAACTATACTTTTAAGTAATAAAGACATTATAAAATCTTGTACAAAATATCATATAAGCTTGCAGGCCTGAGTGATATTCAATATGACCTGCTTAATCATAGTTTTTTTTTTTTTTTTTTGGAGTTGGAGTATAACTCTGTAATCCAGAATGGAGTGCAGTGGCCGCTCCCGGCCACTGCAGCCTCGACCTGCTGGGCTCCCGGCAATCCTTCCGCCTCAGCCTTCCAAGCAGCTGGAACTACAGGCATGCGCTACCACACCCGGCTAATTTTTTTGATTTATTGTAGAGATGAGGTCTCATCAAATTGCCCAGGCGGGTCTCGAACCCGCGGGCTCAGGCAATCCACTCACCTCAGCCCCCCAAAGAACAGGATTACAGGCTGAGCCACCAAGCCCGGCGTACAGCAGTGTAAAAACCATTTCTAGTCATTCATGTTTTAAAAACAAGTATACAGAATTCTACATTTAAAAACTAGTTATATAATCATTTGGATATGATATTTCTGCATATATTTTAGATGATGAGAATATTCAGTACATGGAAAGAAATATAACATCTATTTTAATCAGTATACCATAACATATATGCAATTGATTTTTTTCCTTCTAAATTCTCTACCTTAGAGTAATGTTTCTCAACTGGAAGCCACCTAATGGGTAGATACCAGATATGCTGTTTAACACATGATACTTCCTTACAGCAAAGAATTGTTAATAGCATCGAGGTTGAAAAAAAATCCTGCCTTAGAGAATGTACCATGTTCCAATGGTGCTTCCATCACTAAAATATTCTGGAAAATATTGTTTCAAAATTAGCTATTTGAATGTATTTACTGGTAGCAGTTCTTCATTCCTTGTAAGCTATGCTTTATTTTAGATTAATTCTCATGACATAGGAATATAGTTCATTTATGGAGCCAACAAAAGTTGCAGACAGATATTCACAGTCACTTGCATACATGCAAACAAAATTTGATAATCTATTCTAATTCAGAATTTTGTATGAATATAAAATGGAAGGAAGAAACTTTATTTTTGTATCATATTCAAAGAAATTGTTTATTGACAAATAGTGTTTCAGGATAGAGTTCACAACCTTGACTGTCTCCTGACTCCCAGTTGGGTAGTACAGAATCAAGGGTAACTTTGTCCTGTAAATGGTACTTTGCCAGTTCAAAATGAGGAAAGGAAGATCCTCAAAAATTTGAACAAAGCAGGTAATATAAACATTCATTTCCCCCAAAAAAGATCAAATGAAGAAAATTAGTTAACTCTTCATGTTTTTTCTGGATGTGGTCATTTATTTAAATTGAAGCTGTTTTCAATCAGACAGACCTGGTCAAATTTACTGATATATTCCTTGTTAGAAAGTCTTATTATTATGGTCCAAGTGACACTTGGCTGCTCCCCTTGATACCAGTAAATCAAAGGGGCAGGGAACTGGTAGAGAGAAGTTTATTTCTGAGTTCGAATCCAGGGAGCAGAACCAGACTCAAGGTCTTTCAAAATGGTTCTGCTCACCCTCTAGGCTTTTACAGTTCACTTTTATAGTCCAGAGTTGTCGGTACCTGTACATTAGCCATGTGACCAGCAGAGCGTTGTATAGAACTTGAGTTTCAGCCTCATTTATCAATAGTGACATTTTTCTGTCCAGACTTCCTGGTGCCAGGTATCAGAGGTATCCCATAGCTTTTATCAGTAGGGCCCGGCAGAAGCGTCAATCAAGTTTGCCGTAGGGTAATGGGCCTAAGACATCATGCATTATGCAAAAGTTATACAAATCACAAAGCTTACGATTACATTGATACAAAAGTTATATAATTCACAAGGCATACGATCACATTGATACTATATTATTCAAACTTATAACCACACAGAAAAAGGGAGTAAAAGGAGATTTGCATCTTTTAGTTGATGGGGCATAGACTACAGGGAAGTCAACGATCCCCTGAAGCTACTCACTGGGAGTGCTTAGGAGATGAGGACAAGCACAACTTTTATTAGCTCTCAGGAATGTACAGGAGCACTTGTGTCCTGGCCATACCCTTCTCTGGGGCTATGACAATATGGACAGACATTAGAAGGTCTCTATCATTATCTGCAATTTTGAAGTTTCAGAAAGCACTGAAAACTAAGGATTTTTTTAACTCATTTGTTGGTAAAACCTGACCTGAACTATTGTGAAGCTATTTATACTTTTAATTTACCCACATAGTGTGAATATTTGTATTCTTCACTACAGAATTATTAATGTGTTTATTTCAGAGAGCTTGGTATATGTAATATGTTTTCCCTTTCTAAATCTGAAAAACTAAATTCTAAATTTTTAAGTATGAAGTCAATAAGAATTATAACAGCAGATACTTTTATTTTGAATAATCTTATTCTCATCTTTTAAAAGAAAATTGTATAGTTTTTCAACTTTAATCTTTAAATAACTTTGGAAATTACTTTTTTCTATTATTTTATCAGTGGAACTAAAGTTTAATGTACTCAGTGATTAAAAATAAAATAGTAACAATTTTCAAAGACTTCCAGAGTTAATTTTATCTATTAGGAAGGGAATCCAAAAAATGATGAGTATACCAGTAGAAAAGGGGAAGATGACGTTGCAGGAGTTTTAAACTCCACTGTCAGCTTAAACCAGCAACCTTGGGTTCTTGTCCCACAACCAAAAAGATTAAGGAACGTGGACACCAAAAGGATGAGTAAAAGAAGGAGTTTACTAAGCAACAAAGCTCTCTAGAAAAAGAGGTGGGGGGGGCCCGAAATGAGTAACCCGGTGCTAGGAGGGTTTTTTTGTGTTTTTTATCTTACCTTTTCTGGGAGCATTTCTCTCATTTACATCTCATCTGCCCCTTCCTTCCTGAAACCCAGTTCTTATTGCACATGCATGACCTTGACCAAAGTTACTCCATCTTGAATATTATCCATAGGGTACCACAGAAAAGTCCACTCAAAGGGGGGTAAAACCTCAATGCTAATGCTATATTAAGCTGTTGTGCCTGCATTTAAGCAGCAAAAAGTCCCTTTGAATAGTACATCTTGGATTGAGAGGATGTTCTTAACCACATTAACCACATTTTTCAGCCAACAGTTATATAATAGGGTGGTTCAGGGGACATTCCTACAGGTGTTAAGTTTCCTTAAGACCATCCCTCTCTCTCTGCCTAACCAGCTTCTGACTATCTCCTCTCTCAATGATATGATCAACACATGACAAGAGAAAACTTGTGTATTGCTAATATTCCTATGAACTAAATGATCAACATCACATAATGATCTTTTAAAAATACAGAATAAAATTAGATACCATTCTTCCCAAATAAGCAAAGATTCTAAAAACTGATTAAAGCAAACGGTATCAAGGATGCAAGAAAATGGCCACCCTCATGGACTGCTTATGGGAAAAATTTGTTTAAAAATGTCAAAAGCAGCCGGGCTTGGTGGCTCAGCCTGTAATCCCTCGCCTGGGGAGGCTGAGGTGAGTAGATTGCCTGAGCCCGCGGGTTCGAGACCCGCCTGGGCAACCTGGCGAGACCTCATCTCTACAATAAATCAAAAAAATTAGCTGGGCATGGTAGCGCGTGCCTGTAATTCCAGCTACTTGGAAGGCTGAGGCGGAAGGATCGCTGGAGCCCAGCAGGTCGAGGCTGCTGTGGCCGGGAGCGGCCACTGCACTCCAGTCTGGGCGACAGAGTGAGACTCCAACTCAAAAAAAAAAAAAAAAAATGTCAAAAGCTATATGGAGTTTATACCCTGTGGCTAAAATGATTTCACTTTTTGAATTGGTCCTAAGAAAATATCTAAGATGTACCATAAGGTATATATGAATGTTCATCACTGCTTTATTTTATTAAAAACTATCAAAATATCCATGAGTTTGACCTTGTAATGGAATTGAAATTATATGATAGAAAAATATGTAAAGAATTAAGAAAATATTCAAAATGTATTTTAAGTGAAGAATACCAGAGTTAGAAAACGTGTATATAATTTACATTCCATCTTCTTTGTATCCAAGTGTGTATATATGAGTATGTTGCTTAATTTTTATATTTTTGTATTTTCAATTTTTTATAGTAAATATAATTAAGATAGAGAATACTTGATATTGCTTTATATTTTCTAGGTTGCACATACATATCTAAATTTAATTGGGAAATAGTAAGCGAAAATATATATAAGCACCACAAAATGGAGACTTCAAGAATAAAAATTGAAGAAAATATTTTGAGAAAAGCCATTTTCTAATTGATTGCCTTGCTGTCCAATTTTTTTAAAAAAAGGATGGTACCTACGAAAATAGATGGAAGTGAAAGAATTTCATTTGTGGCATTCATTCCAACACATGAAACGTTCTTTTTAGCAGAAAATACTGCTACTTCTTGGGAAGTGGTTGTTCTGGTTGTTGTTTTTCCCAGAATTTTAGTCTTTTTTTCTCTCTGTCTGCAATTCTAAACTCTCTTAGGTACCTGATTAATATTTTAATAAAATGAAGAGTACCATTTTCCACCCTACATCTCTCATTTCAAATATTAGCACACAGGGTGGAATTTTTGCCTCTTATTCATGGTGTCCAGCTCTCAACATCTTAACCTGGCAAGAGGACAAACTAGCTGTAAATCTTACCACCCAGACCACACTTGATTATTGTATGATGGCAAAATTAAACGTGAATAAAACAGCTAGAGCATTAGGGTGTTCTTGGAAGAATAAACACAACTTGGAAGTCTTATGTGGATAGTGCAAAATACAGGAAGGCAATGAATCATGTAAACATCAAATGAAAGGTTGGTAAGGAAGCCATGGGAGTCTGTCAGGCGCTCCCTGCAGTAAATGTCTTATTCCATTCCCTTTCCCTTTCACTCAGTTTAGGAAAGGGAGTTCTGTGAAATCTCTAACAGATCCCAAAAGATTTTGTAAGTTTTAATTCTTGTTTAAAGAAACACTTTGAATAGAATGAGCTGTAAACCATTGAAGAGGATTTCTAGTTTATATATAATGGATGCAAAGTTGTCATGGTACATACATACCTCCCTGACTTTTTTCCTCCTCCCACAAACAGGAAACTGTTAAGGCAGCAATAGTGGAAGAGCAGAAGCGAAGTGAAAAGGCTGTGGAAGAAGCAGTGAAAAGAACAAGAGATGAATTGATAGAGTATATAAAAGAACAGAAAAGGGTAAGTATCTCCTGAAGAGTTTTAATTTGTTCTTCCATAAGCTCAATCAGTGGCTTCCATACAATAACATGGAATTATAGAATATTTTAAATGTCCTTTGTCATCTAATTTAGGAATCTACATCTAAAATTATTTTTCTAATATAAATATGTATTCTGATAGTTATGTCTATAAACATAAATCCCTTCTGACAACAACAAAAAAATGAATCATTTCTTGCTAGGCTCCTAGAAATGACCTATGGCATTTCCATTTAAAGTTACTCACAAAGTTAGTAGCCAGTTTTAGATTTGTAGAGAGCTTTTTGCCATACATTTGTTCATTTTTAAATTTGAAGAAATGTGCATATATCCTTTAAGCTTTCTGACTGTATTAACACCATTGTGGTTCTAACGGACTTCATTACATTTAGTAAATTAAGGCTTTCCTGCCATAGTCCCATTTTAGAAACATAACTCAGAATATATTTGTCAGAATTCAGAATGAAATGACTACCATTTCAGTATAATAAATATCATTTGAGTCCAATGTGGTTTTATTAACATTTGAGTCTGAGTAGTAGCTTAAAATAATGAATCAAACTTGGTTTGTTGCCTTTGCGAATCTTTAGTATCCTTAAGTAATATGCAAGATAAGAAACTTTAATATGAGATATTTACTGAAATCTTCTCTGTAATAAGCATATTATTATCTAGTCTATAAGTTATAGTCTATAATAAAATTTCTCACACACAGTGTTTTAGTATGTTTTATGTATATATTTACTGTGTGCTGTATATAATAAAATATTTTAAGTATATATATGTAAACATATAAACACATATTTCATGTGTGATATAATGTAACATAGCAAACATAAATAAAGCAATAGTATGCATGAGGAAATTTGATCCAATCTCTAAACTTCATTAGTTAGTGTTCAAAATGGCAAATAAATAGTAAACATAAGATATTATCCTGAAGTTGGCAGTTTGAGTAGTATATTAAAAGCTCATGACACCACCTTAGTCCTGTGTTCTTAACTTGAAGTCAAATTTGGTATGATTCAGAGAAAATCCCCACCTTTCAGTAGCTACCATTAGGTCCTAACAAAGGTGAAATTGTCAACAGAGCAAAAATTGCTAATTAATGTTTCCAAGTAAATTAACCATTCACAGTAGTATTTTGTGTGGGATTAAATCTTTGTGCAGCTCACCCCAGGAAGTATTTAAAAGCATTATCATCCAAACAAACTTCTGATAGGTGCCTGACCTTCTGAAGAGAAAATTCTAAGCCAAATGAGTCAGTTGACTTTTCAGGGAATAATATGTTCTTAGAAAATTCCTATTTCCATATGTACCCGCAAATAATTTATTTTAAGTAATCTGTTTCAAAGGTAGTTATGTAGCAAAGGAACCATTTTTTTACATGCTTACAAAGGTTGCAGTCATGAAAGAACATAGATTTGAAATAAAGTTAAGACTTCTTGTATGTATATCCTTTTTATCATCTTTTCTTATTTAAAATATTTATTTATTTTGATAAAAACACAACATGAGATTTATTTTCTTAACATTTTAGGTCTGCAATATATTATCATTGACTGTAGATATGTAATGTCGTACAACAGATCTTCAGAACTTCTTCATCTTACTTGTCTTGAAACGATATCATTGTTTAGTCACTTCCTATTTCCTTCTCTCCCTATCCCCTGGTACCATTCCACTATAAATTCTATAAATTTGGATATTTTAGATACCTTATTTAAGTAGAACCATGAAATATTTGTCTTTCTATGATTGTTTTATTTGACTTAGCACCATGGCCTCAAAGTTCATTCATCTTCTCCATATTACAGAATTTTCTTCTTTTTTAAGGCTAAATAGTATTTTGTTGTATGTATATGCCACTCTTTTCTGTTTCATTGTTTGTTTGTTTGTTTTGATCAAGATCTTACTCTGTCACTCAGGCTGGAGTGCGGTGGCAAAATCACAGCTCACTGCAGCCTTGACCTCCTGGGCTCAAATGATTCTCCCACCTCAGCCCCCTGAGTAGTTGGGACTGTAAGTGTGTGCCACCATAGCCTGATTAATTTTTTTTATGTTTTGTAGAGAAAAGGTCTCCTTACGTTGTCCATGCTGATCTCGAACTCTTGAGCTCAAGCAATTCTTCTGCCTCGGTCTCCTGAAGTGCTGAGATTAAAGGCATAAGCTACGGCACCCAGCCCTATACCACACTTTTTTTTTTTTCTTTTTTTTTTTTGAGTTGGAGTCTCACTCTGTCGCCCAGACTGGAGTGCAGTGGCCGCTCCCGGCCACCGCAGCCTCGACCTGCTGGGCTCCAGCGATCCTTCCGCCTCAGCCTTCCGAGTAGCTGGAATTACAGGCACGCGCTACCATGCCCGGCTGATTTTTTTTTTGATTTATTGTAGAGATGAGGTCTCGCTTGCCCAGGCGGGTCTCAAACCCACGGGCTCAGGCAATCCACTCACCTCAGCCTCCCAAAGGCGTGGGATTACAGGCTGAGCCACCGAGCCCGGCCACACTTTTTTTTTTTATCCATTCATCTGTCAGTGGTTATTTAGGTTTCCACATTTTTAGTATCTTTTCTTAGTAGTATATGACCAGTCCTTATTTGAGCTCTAAATCCGGACAAAAGAATTATATGACAAAGCAAACTCATTCATAAAATTATTTTAGACTTTCATTTCTTTAATTGACATGGAAGATATTTCCTAAAAGAAAAAAATTTTAAAGATCCTACTACTTTTCCATCAAAGGGGTTTATGTGGCTACCATAAGAAATGCTTAAAATAAGAGTAAGAAATGCCTTTTTAAGAGTTATCTGGTTCCTATATGAAGGGCAAATTAATTTTTGAAGAGAACTGACAATGAACTCTGCCATTTAACCTGTGTTTTTACAAGTCATATTAAAGAACTAGTATTCATTTGTATTAGTCAATAAACCAATTATCACATGTAGAGGTAGGTATTCATAAAATATCAACAACAAAGAAATCATGGCTACCTTAGGTTCCATTTGCACCAAGTTTTGCTTATTGTATATTAAGGAGGATAGATTTACTACCTACCTTATAGAGTTGTTAAGAATTAATATATGTTATAAAATAGAACAGCATATGTAGATATGTACTGTAATTTGATCATCTTCACTACATTATTAGAAAAAAACAAAAACTATTAGTAGCGTTTCTGTTGCTTATTAAAAATTTGTTTCTCAGATTAGTGTTTCTATTTTTATTTCCTTTAAAGTTTATAGTGTGAATTCTAAAACTTTATTTCATAATTCACAGAACATTACAACTGTTTACATCAATATACTTGAAGGAAATGTATTACTTCCATTTTGAGGCTTGGAGTTTTATTAATAACACATATCATAGAATATTTTTTAAGGTTGAATGTTTCTAAACAAAATCTGTTTTTAAAAAGTGAATAGATTATCTGGAATGAAAGTACCAGCTAACTACTAGATCTTTTTGTTATGTAACATTAAAAAAATTAAGATTCTTTATACTCTTCTTCTTTTCCAAAAATGTATTTTAGTGTTTTGAGTTAATTTTTATGAATATCTTGGGGTTTGGGAAATTTTCTCACAAAAAAGACTTCTCAGAGCTTATAAACTCATATTTAGAAGAAGCGGGTGTTTTGTTTTGTTTGGGTTTGGTTTTTTTTAGCAAATTCATAATCTTCTTGTCTCTTTCCAAAAGACTCATCTCTGCTGGATTTCTATTTGCATCAGAGAAGAACACATTTGCAGAACAAAAATTTTCCTTTTCCTTTTCCAGGTTTGTGTGTGTGTGTGTGTGTGTGTGTTTTAACTGGAGAATCAACTTGAGATTTTCAACATCAGACAATTCGAAAGGCCTATAAACCTTGGCTCCAACTGAGAGTATATGTCAGCCTGTGAAGTAGCCTTCTTCCCTTGAAGTTTTTGAAAGTCTTTGAGGGAAGAAGTCTAACATCGTGTTAGGTCCTGCCATTATGTGTCTTTTGTCCTAAATAATTTTTCATTTGGCATCATCATACCCTTACCAAATTCACTAGAAGTTTAAAATGAGAACTTCTTTTTCCTACATCTTTTCCTTCAGTCTTTTACTGTTAAAAGGCAAGGGAACACAGAATGAAAAATTCAAAGTGCTGAATTTTTCAAATAACTTTAAAAGTATCTAACAACATTAAATGCAACAGATTCACAAAACACCATAGAGGCCAACATAGCTTTTTTGTGTGTATCTGAAATTAATAAATTTTTCAATCCTATTGAGTAATAAAATTGTACTCAGAATGAGAATTATACTGAGAAAAAGAGTTTCTTCAATTTTAATGCTATTTACCAATTTTTATGTGCCAAATTAATAGAAATGTATAAATACCCACTATTTACCTGATTTAAACATCTTAGACATGACAAAGAAGCTACCTATACACGTTAGGTGAATTATAATTTACACTCACATTATATCCTAAATCATTAAAATTATTAACTCTAAAGTATTTACTAAGTCAGAGACATAATATTTGTACTATTAGTCTGAGTCATAATTATAACCAAAAATTAGTATTAATGAACATATCCAAATAAGGAGGGCTTTTAAAATGGTTAACCAGAAAAGTAATTCAAATTAATAATGAATCAATTTCATCGATAAAAATACCTAATAAAAATTCTACATGATAATCTTTTCCAAGAATTTCTCTGTAAAATCTAAACCCAACAAATAAAGGTTATTATTACATTGAATTCACAAATATAGTATGAGATTTAAAAGTTAATGTTTTACAGCCTAAGCTTTTATAAATTTTCTATAGTATTTGAAAGAAATTGTCTAATTTTTTATGGATTTAAACATCTCCACTATAATATAGCAGAGAAGGAAAGGCAGACAGGGAAACCTAAAAGAATTTTAAAATATATTTGATTTTTTTGAGAATCAAATAGGTACCTTGCAAGTATAGTGATTTTTCATTAGAAGATGATATTGTATTTTATTAAAATTAAAATTTTGGTTTCAAACTCTTTGGAATCACTGTAAATCTGGAACAGAGGTTACAAACTACAGCTCATGGGTCAGATTTGACCTGCTGCCATTTTTGTAAATAAAGTTTAATTGGAACACACACTCATGTTCATTCCATTCATTCCTGTATTGTCCACTGGCTGGTTTCATGCTGCTGCAGCAGAGTTAAATAGTTGAGAGAGGCTATCAGGCCACATACCCAAAAAATGTGTTCCATCTGGTTCTTTACAAAAGAAAGTTTGTCAACCCCTGTTCTAGATCATCAAAATTATCTTATAGAGAAAATTTCTCTTAGTCTTTTAGAATGTTTATTCTTTCATTAATTGAAATCCCTTAAGTGCTAGTCTGGAAAATATTTCTCTCTTTATATTAATTGCCAGAAAAGGTATTACAATATGCTTGTATCAGATCTGATCATTAGTGCCATAAACTTTGTTTTATATAAAGAGGATTACAGAAAAACGCGATGGGAAAGACCACATTCATGACACTCTGTAGGGAGGAAGAATTTGTGGTTTATAATGACCTATGGCCCTTGGATTAGAATGACGAGTTCCAACCCATCCTGCAAGTTACAACTGGTACACATGAGCTTGCTGCGAGGGAGGAAGTGTGAATAACATTCAGCAAGCAACAACTACTTGCAGCCAAGCAGTGATTCCTAAAAAATAAAATCTCATCCAAATGTAATAAAAGATTATTTTTTTTCCTCTTAAGAACCAGAATTATGCCCTGCGTTTTCTAAATCACGTCTTGGAAAATAGCCTTCACTTTAGAGTATTCTTTCCATTTAGAGTTTTAGAGAGGAGTATGGAGCAATTATCTTCAAAGATTTTGTGGTCAAGGCATTGTCAACATTTCTTAATTATAAAAGGTTCTTTTAACCCAGTTTTGCTATAGTATTCTTAGGTATTTGCATCTCAAACTATTAAAAGGTAATATTTAGCCAAAATGAACTTTATTTCCTGATCAGTTAAACATAATTTCAGTATAAGTTATTCAATTCCTCGTGGTGCCTTCCTTTTCTCATATTGATAATATGGAAGTTCAACTAACTGAACTCTAATGTCTCTGTAAGACTGTATGTCCTAAAATTCTTTAAGACTGTGGATAATATTTTCTCTGACAAGTGATAAACCTCTTGAGGGATTTTTAATTGTTGGTATAAATCAGTTGTATCATAGTAGTTATTTTACACATTAATTATACACTAATATAGAAGAATAGAACTTTTCTGGCATTCCGTAGCCTCATGCCCCTTTCTTGTCCTAATTAATTAGTCTTGCTCCTATTCAACCTGGAGCAGACCTCTAGTTGCAAATGCATATGCAAGAAGCAGCTCAGTAGCAGTTTGGTATCTGTGGTCTAAAATATCTGCCCTTTTAACTTTTGTTGGGTCTCATATCTGAATATTGCATATTAAAATGAATAATTTGCCCTCACTTTCAAGTGTTGCCTATGTTGTCATTTGTACATCATTTTTCTATGCCAACAGGAAAGTTAGCCTATTATACATGACCTATATTTTAATTCAAACCATCAGAAATATACTTTCCACATTTGTAAAATTGTTATCATTTCAGATGACACAATAACAAACAAATGGAAGATATTTGAATTTGGAAAAATAGCCAGTACAAACCACTTTGTCAAATGATGTTTCTACTGGATCATAAGTGTATCATCCTCACTGAATTTAAGGACAGAAATTTTGATTTGGAAGATGAGCTAGTAAAGCCAATGAAGTGAATAGGGTTTTAAAGGTTTTATGATTTTCTTAAGTTAATATAGTTTTTATTTTAAAACTTATTTACTGTTTTTCTGTCTTACACTCATCTTTGAAAGTTTATTTCATCAAATATACTTTAAGATCAGATTTACTGCTATCTTCCACTTTACAGTTTAACAATCTTCTTGATCCTCTTTCTTGTATTGGTGGATTCATTCGCATTCAGAACAATCTTGAAAGAAGTTACTGACACATGAGCAATCACAGACTTTGATGAGATGACATGATCCATCCCAACAATGGAGTAATTGAGAGGACATTAAAGATAAAACTCAGTGCTTAGATTAAATTCCATTGTTCCTGTAATAAGGAACGCAAAATATATTCCAGCTTGAAATCAAAATATAAACTTATGTGTGTACACATAAAAGCTAGTTTGGTATAGTAACTATTATAATCTTTTGACATTGGTTTTTAGATAGCATCTTTGTTTAAACAACAAAAATTGTAATCAAAGTACAGTGAGCATAAAGACTTTCTTTGGGGTCGGTCATCTAGTATCTAAAAATGTTTATCTTTGTTTTTATGTAATAATTCAAAAATGTCCATCTAAATTATCAATTACTGAATTAATACCATGACAAAAAGCTTTATTCTTTAATAAAAGGTTTTAACTTGAAAAAGATATTTAGATGGCTTTTCTTCATTAGTGCATTATACTTAAGTTTTTAAAACTTAGATGGTGATGAGAATTTATTAAAATCAAAGACAAAGCAACAAAGTATCAACTTTGAGTCATAGGCCGTGGCAGTCAGTGTGGGTTTGTACTATCACTGAAGGCTTATGATTAGATGTGGCTTTTTGAGATGGGTCACACCACATGGAGTTTTTACTCAGAATGGTTAGAAAATCTCATAATACAAATGGTGAGAGCCGTTAGTCAAGAAGGAAAACCAGAGGTCCTAGAAGAAGCACTATCCAAAGTCCCAAAATTTAAAATACTGGTGATAATAATGATAAAACTAATACTTACAAAGCATTTACTAGATTCCAGAAACTGTGTGTGTATGTGTGTGTGTGTGTGTGTGTGTTCATTACTCACAATGGATATTATTAGCACTCAAATTGCGAAGCTGGAAAGTGATAATCTGGCTCTGGAGTGTGACCTGTTAACCATTAAAACTATCTCTGTGGGCAAGATGTAGAAGTAAAAAATAAGGACAAAAGTTCATGAATAGGTCAGAAAAGAGGAATGGAAGTTTCCGGTTGAAAGCTGAGAACAAGAAGGTAACAGGGACTCATTTTTATGTTTTGTTAGCTTTATGGCACTATATAATGTCTTAATGTCTAGTTTTAGAATTAAAGTTTAAGAACATATTTCTTAAGGAATTGTATGAAATCAAAACCAATGACTTGAAGCAATAATAGACATCAACACATGGAAATGCTTAAATAAACAATCAAATGCATTAAGCTTACAGTAATTGACAATAGAATTCTAGAAGAACACTAAAGACTTTGGTGATCAGGATGGACTTTTGAGTTCTGTCAAATGGAAACTAAAATTTGGACTAGGCGAATTAGTAAAAAGAGGAGAATCAATAGTGCATGATTTGGTCTTTTATAGGAATAAGCAAATTTACATATAAAGAGTTTTATAAAGATGTCTGTTTTGTAGATCCTTGATACACCTTTTGTTTACAGGTCTAGAATATCTTGGTTCATGAAGCTCAGATTATTGGGGAAATGGAGATGGTGATAATTTTTTTTTTTTTAGTTTTGTATGTTGATGACATACCCTTCAGTCTCCTTTAGAAAATAAAAAGCATATATGCTTTTTAATATATATTATATATGCTTTATTATATATACACACATATATATACACACACATTGTATGACATTCATTTATTTATTAACTGTTTATTAAGGGTCCACAGTTGCCACTCCAGCTGAAGCTGTTACGGTGTTAAGAAGGAAATAATGAAGTGGTATTTCAAATTTCCTGTATCTTGATCAGTCTCTCTCTATATATATAGCTATATGTCTATAGCATGCATCTATATGTCCCCTTCCCTATTCCATCTTAAGCTATGTACTGAGAAGCTTCAGTATAAAAAAATTTTTTTTCATTCTATAAAGAAGTATTGAGTACCTTTAAGTCAGAGCAGTATGCTCAGAATACAAGGATAAATAAGACAACCAAGAAAGAGAGCTTATATCCTAGTTTCCATAATAACAATATGTATTTGTTTAGCAACTAAAGTTTTAAAATATTTTTATGTATATTATTTAACTCTTAGAATCACTTGTGTGTTTGTTCTTCTGATTTTACAAACCAGAAAATCAGATTATAGAAATGTTGGCTTTTCTGAGATTGCATCTAATAAATAGCATAGCTGAGACTTGAGTGTTTCTATTCTTGATTCAGTGTTCTTTCCACTGCATCACATTGGCTTGCTTTGTCAACCTCATGTATACTAGCATTTTCATTGTACTATCTAGGATGAAGCCAATATCTGATGATGATTATTAAAGCCCACAGTAGTTAGAATCAATGAAGAGTTATAACTGTAACATCAACAGCTAAGCTGTCTCCATTATAGTCTTTTCATATGGTAGTTTAACTCTAAAACTCTCCTCAATTTTGAGTTCCATATTTAGGAAAAAATGTTTACATGTTCGTGGAAATCACAGTTTTCCAAGTAAACTATTAAGGATATAAATTTGGAGAAGAGTTTGAAAGATCTGAGCCTGTTCAACTGATGAAAAATTTGCTTACTATAAAAATTCAGCAGTTTAGAACCCCAGAAAACATTACATTTCAGCACTAAAGAAATACCTATAAATGCTCAACTTAAATGAAAATCTAAATTGTGTAAATAAAATGTTCTATATCAGAAAAAATAAAATAAAACAACAACTGTTTATTGAGTGGCAAGTTTGTCCAAGATACTATAGTTGGTACTTTATATTTACTATCTTGCTTATTCCTCAAACAACCCTAAAATAATATTTGCATTTTAAAGGTAAGGCAAATTTATATTTAGCAATATAAGATAGCTGCCCAAGATCAGCAAGAGAGTCAAGATTTTATCTTGGTTCTATCTGACTGCAGACCACATAGGGAAATTGTCAGATCTTCGTCTGTAACTCTTTAAGACTGATTGAATAATTTATTTAAATACTTCAAATGTTATTTCATTTCTGCAGAGTCTTAAGCTTTTGACTTCAATAATAAACATGCCAGATATTTACCTAATTATCATGACAAAATTAGGTGGAGATTAAAGATAGAAGAAATTTTAAAATGAGGTTTCTATAAAACTTTGCAACATAAATTAGACTACAAAGTTACAAATTACCATGTCTATGTGGTACCAGTGTTAAGTAGATGGTAGTTTGTTGATTTTGTTTCTTTAAATCCAGTTCAGTTCTGCTACCCTAAGTACTGATGTACCTTTTGTCTTTTCTTTTCTTTTTTTTTTTTTTTTTGAGTTGGAGTCTCACTCTGTCACACAGACTGGAGTGCAGCGGCCGCTCCCGGCCACCGCAGCCTCGACCCGCTGGGCTCTGGCGATCCTTCCGCCTCAGCCTTCCAAGTAGCTGGAACTACAGGCGCACGCTACCACGCCCAGCTAATTTTTTGATTTATTGTAGAGATGAGGTCTCGCTTGCCCAGGCGGGTCTCGAACCCGCGGGCTCAGGCAATCCACTCACCTCAGTCTCCCAAAGGCGCGGGATTACAGGCTGAGCCACCAAGCCCGGCTCGTGTTCTCTTCTTGTGTGGAGAGCATAATGGCATTCAAGCCTTTCTGGGGAACTATAATCTATTCAGTGACTAAAATCACACTCCTAAAGAACCACCTGCATCAGGATTCAAAACCTATAGCTCCTAGAAGGAGGTAAGAGCTGCCCTGGGAGTGGGGTGAGAGCTGCCCTGGAGGGGGTGAGAGCTGCTCCAGGAAAGGGTGACAGCTGCCCTGGGAGGGGCTGAGAGCTGCCCTAAGAGAGGGTGAGAGCTGCCCTAGAGGGGCATGAGTGCTGTTCTGGAGGAGGTGAGAGCTACCCTGGGATGGGGTGAGAGCTGTCCTGGGAGGGGGGCAAGAGCTCTGGAGAAGGCAAGAGCTGCCCTGAAAGGGGCAGTTGTTGAGGAAGAGTCGCGCCTACGTCAGTCTTAAGGGACAGCAGAGGGAAATGTTTTCCTAGGGCAAATGAAAAAATTCTTGCAAATAAGGAATTGTGACTGTTTTTGCTTATTTTTGTGAAGGCTGACTCTTCTATCAAGAGTGGGCCTCTTCCATTTGTTAGTCATGACTTGTAGGTCAAATATCAGTAAATTACTTTTCATTTCTAAAACTGTGGTTTTTTAGCTGAGAAAGCAAAGGGCTATGTTACTTCTTTAAAGCTCCCTTTATAAATCCCTTCCTTTCTGGCAGTCTAAGACAAAGAAAAGCTTCAGGAACAACACCCATCTCCCTGAAGCTGCCAACGTGCTCCTTTAGAGTCATGAGTAAACTCAAGTCTCAAGCAATTTCTCTCGATGTTACAGGAAATCTTCTAGGAAGGAGAGCACAGAGGAGGTGTGATAATGGCACTGCAGTTACAGAAGGAAACACCACGTTCTGAGGAGATTTACACTGAAGTATGTACTTGTGAAATGACATGCTATCTGGGATTTGCTTTAAATACAACAAAGAAAAGAAGGAAAGAAAAGGGACAAAAAATACCCCCAAATGTGGTAGACTATATGGGTTCTTATTTTTTATATGCTACTGAAAATTTTCATAATCAAATTTTAAAAGTATATAATCAAAAATCCCCACCAAGTCATGAACTACTGGAATTACCTCAGGTGGTTAGCAGGTCTCCTTTGTCACTTCTAATGTGGTACTTCAGGTATGATCCTGTATTTTAAGTCAATGAGTAACTGTTCTATTCAAGTGTCCAAAGTGTTTAATTTTAACCGTAAATGAGTATTCACAACAGTTTGCTTTTCACTGTTTACTGTCTCTGAAATGATGTCTGCACACTAATGATATTTTAAATTTATTTTTAAATCATTTGAATTAAATGAATTAAAAATCTGTGCTAAAATAGTCTTTTTATTGCTTCAACTACTCGGGTCCTGACTCTACTCCACATAGGAAACACAGGTCAGATTTCTTATACTTCGTGTACATGAGAATATGTGTTTGTCTCATGATGTCCCAGAGGGTCACGGGCTCTTGGCAACTGCTGCCGCTTCTCTTCAAATGATGCTGATGGTGTTTTAACTGTTGTGCAGAGACAGCGCTCAGAGGCATTATCCCAATGGCACGCATAGGATCACACTGTGTTCAAAATGACCCTCAGATGAGGAGAAGGGGTTTTGGACTTCCCTTTTGTGTCCAAAAGCAAAAGATCAATCTTCCTTGTTAGGTTAAAAAACATAAAACACTCCCCTGCACAGAGGCTGGATGGAGAAGACAACGTGACCACTTGCAATGCGTGTATGTGGAGGCCCTGGAGCTGAAAGCTTTCACCTGGTGACTATTACTCACCAGGTGCTTTTTCAACTTCTACAGAATATTCTTTAAATAGGCAGATTCCCATAGGTGGATACTTAAAATATAATCCTATTTACAAAAACTCATTTCACCTACATTCTTCCAATGACTATAAAAAGTGAAGTGTATCTGTGCCTGTATTTCATGAGAACCATTAACTTTTCTAGGAGTGACACTGTCTAGTTGGGTTATGTGAAACCTTCAATACTTTCACTTAGGTTAGTTGGAGCACTACCTTGAAATATAAATACATAGTACGGTGGAGAAGTACTTAGGAAATACAATCAATAGGACTCAGTGACTAAGTGGAGGGCGGAGACACAGACAAGGGAGAGTCTCATGTAATTTCCAGTATGGGCACAGATGATGAGTAAGAGAATGCAGCTGAGAGGGATGGAGGGAAGCGAGGCAGGTGGGGAGGACATACTGTATGCAAAGTCTAGGATGCGCTGATCTGCGGGCACGGTGAAAGAGCGTGGGGAGGTGAGAGCAAGGAGCGTTGGACAGGAGCGGGGAGCCAGCAGCACACAGGAGGGAGCTGGCACAGCTGGGGCAGTGGAAGAAATCACCCAGGGGATGGAGACAAGGGAAGAGGCCCAACCTCGAACAGTAGACAGAGCAAGAAAGACATGCACACAAGAGCCTGAGGAGGGAGTGTCAAGACCACAACAGCTGGGGAGGTGCAGGGGTAGGATGAGGCCAGATCTGTCTGAGAGGCACTGCCAGAAAGAATGCTGCCTGGAAGCGTTGGCTGAGTTGGGAGATGCTACCCAAGGGGGCCGAGCAGAGAGGTGAAGTACTGGGCTGCTGAGAAGACTGCACCTGTGGCCAAGAGCCCAGAAGAAGGATGCTCTGTGGTCCGTGGGGCGAGAAACAGGAACCACTGACATGGAGGGAAGCTGCCAATGCCTGAGAGAGACACATCCTTGCCTGCCTGTGGGGGAGGAGAGTGTCACTAACATCCCTTAGCAGACATGCTTTAATGCCTTGAAATTCCCCTAAGATGATTTGGTTCTGCTGCAGCAGCTCTGAGGAGATGGAGTATCAGAGATGACATGGAGACAGATTTGCAGCCTGAGAAGAGTTCTCTGCAGAACTCTTTATTCCCCAAGGTAGAGGAATGTCTGGGAGCGTCTTCTTGGAGTTCCTCAGGAAGGGCAGAAACAAGGGACAGTTTTCCTCCTGTACTCTTTTGTGTGCACTCTTTTGCTGTGTGCTCTTTCATTCAGAAATTACCACAAAAAATTCTTCCTCGGTTAAATTAAATTCCTCAGATTTGAATCTGAGGTGCTCTCCTTTTGACCTGTCCACAGTGGACTCAGTCACACCAGTGGGTCACTGTCCTCTAGGAGAATCATTCTCAGCCTAGAAACACTGGCTGATGTGTCAGCATCTCTACCTTTGTAATGGACACGTGTCTCAAGTTCTGAGCATTCTCTCCTTAAAAGGCTCTCAGAGTAACCTGAGAGTCATCTAAGATCCAAAACGTGCTGGAAGGGTATTTTTAAATGTCTATGTCTCAAAGCACTGCCATATATCAAGCGGCAAAGTATTCTCCCAAATCCGGGAGAACGCAGCAGAAATGAAGCCTTCTCCCCCATACACATGCTACAATGGTGGTGCTTCCAGGAATTGCAAAAGCTTCACTGCTGCATTACTTTGGATCAACTTTGGACCCAGATATTTTTTTTTCCAGTCATATTTATTTCTTTGTCACTTTCTATTTGTGTCATCCTGTTTTTTCCCAAGCCCTATAAAAACTATTCTATTTATAAATATATCCCAAGTTTATCAAGCTGAGTTTATATCGTTATTTCTTCTGTGAATTTTCTATTCCCCAAAATACTTTACCAGTCTATCATGGACTGAATTGCGTGCCCCTGCAAATTCATATACTGAATTTTGTTGAACAACTTTGCTGAACCCCCATTGTGACTTTATTTGGAGATAAGGCGTATACAGAGATAATTATGCTAAATAAGGTGGTATGGTTGGGACCCTAATCCAGTATGACTGGTGTCCTTATACAAAAAGGAAGAGACACCAGGGATGTGTGTACACAGAAAAATGTCTGTGTGAGAACACTGTGAGATGGTGCCATCTGTAAGTCAAGGAGAAAGTCCTTAGGAGAAACCTAACCTGCCAACATCTTGATCTTGGACTTTCAGCCTCCAAAACTGTGAGAAATAAACTTCTGTAGCTTCAGCCACTCAATCTGTCATATTCCATTGCTGCAGCCCTAGAAGACTAATTCAGAGTCATCACCCACTGCATAAATTCCAGGTAGGGTTACATTCCCTTCTTGCAAATTTAATGGAAGACAAATTTTAGCCCAAAGAGAAATACATCATTTGAAAAAATTAGTTGTAAGTATAGATAAAATTAGGAGGATGCTGTGAAAAATAACTGTTTTTACAAAAGTTCCATCACTCAGCAATCCTCACAGTGGGATAACAAGACATTATATATCTTTTAGTGTGGTTCACTGTAAAGAGTATGATGTCACCTATAGTGCATTCTTACCAAACTATTTAATACAACTCTACTCTAGACTTAACTTCCAGTTTATAAAAAATATAAGGGCTTGAAGTTAAATGGTACTATGAGTAAACAAACAGACAAACTCAGAGTGTGGGACAGTCTACAAGGCAACCATACCGAACTCATTAAAAAGTCAATACCATTTTTAAAAAAAGAAAACTATTCTAGACTAAAAGACTGAAGAAATATACCAACTGCTGTACCTGAATCAAACAAAATCCTGGTTCCCAAAACAAAGAAAGAAAGAAAATGTCTATAAAATACATTCTTGTCAATTACGAAAATAAAAAGATAGCCTAGATGCCAGGTAATATCCCTGCTACTTTCTTAGGTGTGATTATGCAGGTGAATGGCCTTACTCTCAGAAAAAACAAGTATGTGTGTTTATATATATATATATATATATTTTTTTTTTTTTTTGAGTTGGCATCTCACTGACACCCAGGCTGGAGTACAGTGGCACGCTCACAACCACTGCAACCTGCTGGGCTCAGGTGATCCTTCCACTTCAGCCTTCCAAGGAGATGGATCTATAGGCGTGTGCCACCACACCCAGCTAATTTTTTTTGGTTTATTGTAGAGATGAGGTCTCGCCATGTTGCCCAGGCTGGTTTCGAACCCGTGGGTTCAGGCAATCCTCTCACCTCAGCCTCCCAAAGTGCTAGGATTACAGGCATGAGCCCCGTGCCTGGCAAGTTTAAATATTTGAGGCTGGTGTGTCATGATGTCTGTAATTTACTTTAAAAAAACGACTACAAAAGTATGTGTATGTGTGGTAGGGGAAGAAGAGAGAAAGTGAAAATACAGTACAATGTTAGCTTCTAAATGTAAGGAAGAGATAGTCTTTCAACTTTTCTCTACATTTAAAATATTCAGATCAGGATATAAAGGAAGAATCAATGAATAGAATCAAAGGAACTCCCAAAGCTGATTGTAAAGTGAGATATATAATCATTTAGGAAATACATATATGTGTACACACAGACACGTACTTTTCCAGGGAAGGTTTACAACTTTCACCTGATAGTCACTTAAAGTAGTCTACAACCCCCAAAAGGATATACAAACACCAATGCAGAATGAAAAAAATATATTACAAACAGGAAAACAGCTAGTCTTAAAACTCGATGAATGTAAAATAAGTACTACTTATATTCTTGATATTTGACAGGAAGTACCCTAAATCCCATTATAATCTGAAATATCTCAAGATGCGAGGGGGAGGTTTTCTTCTGGAAGCTGTTTCTCATATTAAGAGTAGAAAGTTCTAACAGATGCTGGTGAGGATGCGGAGAAAAGGAAACACTTCTACACTATTGGTGGGAATACAAACTAGTTTGGCCTCTATGGAAAGCAGTGTGAGGATTCCTAAAAGAGCTAGAAATTCACCTTTCATATAACCCAGCAATCACCCTTCTGGAAATACACCTGGAAGAACTTAAATCACTCTACAAAAAAGATACTTGCGAACACATGTTTATCGCAGCGGTATTTACAATAGCAAAAACATGGAACCAACCGTGCCGCCCACCAAAACTGTACTGCATAAAAAAATGTGGTATATATACACGATGGAATATTACACAGCCATAACAAAATTATGGACTTTGCAGCAACTTGGATGGATTTAGAGTCTATAACACTCAATGATTTATCACAGACACAAATAATTGAGTACCACAAGTTCTCACTCATAAGTGGACCCTGAACATCTACCATAATACTATAAGAAAGGGATTGGCAGTAGCTGAAAACTGCCAGTGGAGAGGGGCACATAACATCGATAAGGGTACCTGATCTCAAACCAGGCAAAGTGGGGACTAAAGGGAGGCCCAAACTTTACCTGTATGGTGACCATCTGTATACCTAATCCCGAACTGTACCTCACATCTCTTAAAAAAAAGGGGTGGGGGTTAGAAAGTTCTCCAGGAAACAGGAAAAGATGGAGGAAGAGACAGTCAGGCTCCTGCAATTTTACTTTGATGTCTACCGTTCAGACCCACCCTGAGCCATGTGGATGCCGCTTTCCATATCAAACTCCTGACATTACAAACATTAGATTCTGCCTTTTCACCCTTTTTCCATCAATAAAATAAAACCAAGTAAAAGACACGAATGAGTGGCAGAGATGAGGGAAGGAATATTATTGTTCCATGTTGCAGTTCAGACACAGCTGATAGAGTACCCAACACACATCTTTTCTCTATGTTAAATTCTCCCAAGGGTCCTCATTGCTTCGCTGATCTACAAATGTTTTTAAATTTATTTATTTATTTATTTAGCAATGGAGTCCTGCTCTATTGCCTTGGCTGGTCTTGGACTCCTGGGCTCAAGTAATCCTCCTGCCTCAGCCTCCTGAGGAGCTGGAACTATAGCCACCCAGCTGCAAGTCTTTCCTGTGTAACGTAATTCCTGTGTAATCCCACCCATGAGTAAAAGCAAACATCAGGACAGAGGTTGGGGCCAGGAGTCACCCTGCCTTCCACATCAGCTCTTTCCTCATACCTGCAGAGCCAAGTCCAGTAGTGCTGGCATGGCCTCAATGAGTGCCATGGCCATGGCCCTGCTGATTGGTTCAGCCCCACGTGCTCCCCATTGTGTTCTATGAGAGCAGCATCAAACCACTCCCTACACCGTGCTGTCCCTACCTTGGAACTTTGCTTGGGCTGCTGGAATGCCATCCCCCATGCAGCTCGGGAGGCACAGCCAGCCCTTCCTGGGAAGTCCTCCCCACATGCTGCTGGCACACAGCAGCAGTATACTGTGTAGGGAAAACTCTATGTCCTCGGCAGGTTCACTGGCACCTCGGAGGCAGGGGGCATGTCTCATTCACTGCTGTCTCTGCAGAGGGTGCCCTGTCACACTACATGTGTGCAGTGTGTTGGGGACACTGGCTGGCACAGCTCATCAAGGGACCATGAGATGAGCCTCACAGACAGCTCATGGGCTCCATCTCTCTAGGTGAGGAAAGACCGTGAAGCCAAGACTTCCACTTATAGATTTGTAAGTACTTTCATATCTGTTGCCTTTCATAACATTACAAAAGCCCTGGGAATCAGGCAGGAAATAATTCACAGCCCTTGCCACGGAGGAGGAAACTGATACAGGTGAGGTGAGGTACCTCATGCAAGGTCACTTAATGGGCTACAGTGCACTACTCCTTGAGGAGACTCTAGGGGCACTGAAAAATCTATAGAAATAAACTTCAGGACACATGAATCTAAATATCTCACACAACTACACACAAGTGCTGGGGGCAATTAGAAGGCTTTGGGGAAAAAGCAAAAGAAGAACTTGGAACTGAAAATATCTTTTCATAAAATCTCATAATGCTAATTTTGAGAAAATATTTGCCTTTTTACTTAAAAAACACGAAATATAGTTCAGTAATTCAGTCAAGAAAAAGTGGCTCAAAAGTAAAAGCTATGATTCCAAATTATACTGGTTGCTTTTTTTTTTTAACCAATAATAAACTTAAATTGCTGGTAGGAAACCTGGCATTATATGGATTCTGTTATACTTGGAAACACAAGTTTTCTACTTATAAAAGTTAACTAGTCAACTCTTTTATTTCAAAAATGAAATGTCAATATATAGTTTTATTAGGTTATTAGTTGTTATTTTATCACGTTAGAAAAAAGTTTGAAACTAGATTTTAAAAAGTGAACCCAAGGCTCACTTTTTAACCACTGTCATATACCCATGAGGGGCCTTTTGGTTCATTTGCTGTCCGTTCTTTTACTAAGTGAACGGGCCTTCCTTTGATTGTTTTGCCATGTGGCAACACAACACGCATACCATTTTGCATCCTGATCTTTTTAGCGCAATACCATGAGAGTGCCACTAGATTACCACATTGTCCTCAGAAGTGCATTCTATAATTTACTGAATTATTCTATAATCTTTTTAGTATTTACACCTCAGTTCAGTTAACCCTTCTCCTGTTTTTTAAAAAGTAGGCTGCTGTCAAATTTTTACTATCATATATAATGCTTTACTGACTTTTATTTTCTTCTATTTTGTTTCTTTTAGATAAGTTTCTAAAGTATACTACCAAATCAAAGTAGATGATAATTTTTAAGACTTTTAGACCAAGCACAGTGGCTCACACCTGTAATCCCAGCACTTTGGGAGGCTGAGGCAAGAAAATTGCTTGAGGTCAGAAGTTTGAGACCAGTCTAGGCAACAGAGTGAGAACTCATCTTTACAAAATAAAAAAATTTAGCCAGGTGTGGTGTCATGTGCCTGTTGTCTCAGTTACTCGGGAGGCTGAGGCAGAAGGATCTCCTGAACCTAGGCAGTTGAGGCTATGGTGGAAGGATCATCTGAACCCAGGAGGCAGAGACTCTGATGAGCTGTGATCGTGCCACTGCACTTCAGCCTGAGTAACAGAATGAGACCCTGACTCAAAAAAATAAAGACTACTTTGATGTACTCTGCCAACTTGCCTTCCCAAAGGAGGCCCAAAATATTACCAGCAATGAATGAGAATGCTGCTTTGTACATACTCTTATCAATAATCAGTAAAGTCATTTGTATCATTTCATTATTTTTTGTTAAGTAAAAAATATACCCTCATTGTGCTAACTTTCCAGGAGAACAAATATTGTTCCATCATGACTGACTAGTTGAACTTCCTTTTTTGTGAATTACTTATTTGTAACAATTACCCATTTATCAATTGGGTATATATGAGTGGATTAAAATAAATTTGTATAAACATTTTCTATAATTAAAATGTTAGTTCAATGTTTACCATATTGGTGGGAAAAATTATTTATGGTCCATTTGCAATTTTGGTTTTAAATTTTACCTGGATAGCTGTATTGTTCCTTTCCTGCATGATTCGTCCAGAGGCTTTTGCTTCAGCTCCTTCCTCCCGCCCCCTTCTTCCTTCCCAGTTTCCACGGTTTTAATGTTACACACCCACACTCCAAAAGTATTACCTGCTGGTCATCAGGAGTCCATATGCCACATGTGATCTGACTTTCCAAGTTGATCTCAGATGACCAATGTCTTTGTCCACTGACAGAACCGACCAGGACAAACCCATCTCGATATGAAATAAGTGCTTGAGTTCCATCGTGGCTCCACGTGAAATCACTCACCTGAGGACACACAGAGAAGAGGGGTCAATTTGTAATCTGAAAGGGAAAGCACTTTCATCAAATCCTAGATACAGTTATTAGAACGAAAGTCTAATATGGAGATGACCTTAAAGAAAACAATATAAAACACATTATTTGAAAAGTTTTAGGAAAAATGAATGAAACTAACTATAGTGCATACTGTACTTCAGCACTGTTCTATGTGCTTTTCAAGTACATTAATTCACCAAGACTCCTGACAACTGCCTATGGGAGGTACCATCCTCCCCATCTATAGAGAAGACTCAGTTGTACATGGTGGGTGAGGGCTGGAGCCGAAATTATCCCAGGGACATGCAGGGTCCTTCCCTTCAACCAGTCTCCCACTGGCAGCCGACACCGGATTCTCCATCAGTGTTAGTTGGTTATTTGTCAAAATAGTAAAGCTCTAAGTTTACGATTATATTCCTGCTCAGTCTTGCCAACAATATTCCCTCAATCAAAATGAAGGAAAAAAAATCTAACCAGAAAACATCACTTGTCGTTGGGTGTCAAGTTTCTCAAATGCATTTACTGCATCTGTTCAAACGACCATATGATTTTCCTCTCTATTAATCTATTTTGGTAAATTATTTGTATGGGTTTTCCAATATTATCCTATTCTTTCATACCTTATAGGAACCCAGTTTGGAGGTGAGGTACTGTCTTTTATAAATACAGTTGAAGTTGATTTGCTAGTGTGTTTAGAATTTCTGCGTCTGTACTTATGAATGTAACAGACCTGTGATTTTGCATTGACCTCTCAGAATGAGCTGGATAGACCCTCTTTTTCTACTGCCTGGAAGAATCTGTAAGAACTGGGATGACCTGTTGCTGCAAAGTTAAACAGAACATGCCTGTAGAACTACCTGGCTACGCATTTTTTCATAGAAAGATTGTTAACCATTTATTCATTTTAACAGTCTTAGTATAAGTCAAACTTTCAAGTTTTTAACTTTTTCTTGGTCAGTTCTGATGATTTTCTCTAAGGAATTTGTCTAGTTCACATTTTCAAAATTGTTGGCAAGTAATTGTTGATAATATTTATTATCCTTTTAAAAATCAACTTTATTGAGATATAATTTACATGCAATAAATAAAATAATTTAGCATGCAACATAATAAAATTCCCCCCAGCAGCCAACCCCCAACCCTCACCCTTGGTCCCAGGCAAACACGGATCTGATTTTGGTCAGGAGTTGCTCATTCTAGAATTTCACATAATTGGAACCATAAGATATGTTCAACTCTTATGTTTAACTGCCTTTACTCAGTATAAAGATCTTTAGAAACATCTGAATTCTTGCATGCATCAGTAGTTCATTCCTTTTTATACACGAGTATTACTGTATGAATACAACACAATTTGTTTATCCAAATTGCTGGACATTGGGGTTATTTGCAGTATTTAGTTATTATAAAGTCATTATGAACATTCATGTGCAAGGATTTCTGTGACACATTGCTTCACTCTTGTTTTCTTCTTCTTCTTTTTTTTTTTTTTTTTGAGTCAGGGTGTCACACTCTGTCGCCCAGGAAGGGGTGCAGTGGCATGATCACAGCTCACCGCAGCCTCGAGCTCCAAGGCTCAGGCAATCCTCTGGCCTCAGACTCCCAAGTAGCTGGGACTACAGGAATGCACTATCATGCCCAAATAATTTTTTTTTTTTAAAGAGATGAGGTTTTACTATGTTGCCTAGGCTGATCTCAAACTCCCTGAGCTTCTGTAATCCTCTTGTCTTGGCCTTCCAAAGTGTTAGGACTACAGGTGTGAGACACCGCAGCTGGTCTCAATTTTCTTGAGTAAATATCTAGGAGTAAAATGAACTGCTAGGTCATATGGTAAGTGTATGTTTAACTGTGTAAGTTATCGAACTGTTTTCCTAAGTGGCTATGCCATTTTATATTCACATCAGTTGTGTAGGAGAGTACTGGTAGGCCCACACCTTGACCAAGGCTTGGTGTGTCATTAGTCTTTTTTATTTTAGCTATTTCAGAAGGTGTGTAGTGGTGTGACACTATTCTTCTAATGTGCATTTCCCTAATGACTAATATGTTGAGCATCATTCATGTGCTGGTTGATATCTGCACATCCTCTTTTGGGGCATATCTGTTCAAATCCCTTGCCATCAACAGTCTGCCCTCGGTATCCAAGGGTTTCAAACCTACAGATTCAACCCACCTCATATAAAAAATAACAGGGATAAAAAATGTTATCTGCACTGAACACAAACAAACATTTTCCCTTTATCATTATCTACTAAACAATCCAGTATAACAATGATTTATTTAGTATTTATGTTGCATTATATATTCTAAGTAATCTAGAGATGAATTACACACCTCAAGTATACAGGAGGATGTGTGTAGGTTATACATAAATACTGTATCATTTTATATCATGGATTTGAGGACCCATGGATTTTGGCATCTGTGGGAAGTCCTGGAACCACTCTCCCATGAATACTAAGGGATGACTGTATGTATGTAGGTACATGTATGTATGTGTGTATAGTAAATATCAGTTTCAGCTTCCTTATTTATTATACAATTTCTCAATAAACTCTAGATACAATCCTTCATCAGACGTGTGCCATAAATATTTTCTTCCAGTCTTTTTCTTAATGGCATCTTTCAAAAAGTGTAAGCTTACTAGCCTGGGCAACATAGTGAGACTTTGTCTCTACAAAAAAATCTTAAAAATTAGCCAGGCATGATGGTGTGCCTATAGCCCCAGCTACTTAGGAGGCTGAGATGGAAGGACTGACTAAGTCCAGGAGGTTGAAACTGCAGTGAGCTTTGAGCATGCCACTGTACTCTAACCTGGGTGACAGACTGAGACCCCCAACTCAAATAAAAAAAGAGAAAGAAACAAGTACAAATGGGGACCCAAAAAGATCCAGAATTTATTTATTTAAAAATTGTGTATTCGTTTTTTTTTTTTTTTGAGTTGGAGTCTCACTCTGTCACCCAGACTGGAGTGCAGTGGCACGCTCCCGGTCACCGCAGCCTCGATCTGCTGGGCTCCAGCGATCCTTCCGCCTCAGCCTTCCAAGTAGCTGGAACTACAGGCGTGCTACCATGCCCGGTTAATTTTTTGATTTATTGTAGAGATGAGGTCTCGCCACGTTGCCCAGGCCGGTCTCGAACCCGTGGGCTTAGGCAATCCACTCACCTCAGCCTCCCAAAGCGCAGGATTACAGGCTGAGCCACCGAGCCCGGCTGTATTTATTCTTACATGTCTAAACTTCCATCACCTTCAAAGTACTCTCTGTTTGATGTAATACACCCATGAAGACACTTTTTCCACTGCTCAAAACTGTTCTTGAATTCATCAGTTTTGATGCCTTTTCTGCCATTTTTTGTTTCACTTCTTCCACATCTGCAAAATGTTTCCCTTTGAGGACATTTTTCATCCAGGGAAACAAACAAAAAAAAAGGTCAGTTGGGGCAAGATTGGGTGATTAGGGAGAGGGGGGTACAGGGGTCATGACGTTTTTATCCAAACTGCTGAACGCTCAGCAAGGCATGGGCAGGTGCACTTGTAAATCACATATCATGAAATGGGCAAATGCGTTGAAATAATCTCCACAAAAAAAAAAAAAAAAAAAATTTGCTGAAGCTCAATGCAGCCTCTCACAACAGCACTAGCTGGTACACTGATGTCAATAGGTTTCTAGAACACTTAGTGGGGGAAACCTGTGCTACAAGGGGTCTGCCCTCCAAAAAATAATTCCAGTTGTTTTTGGGTCTCCTTCTCATATAAGTTAAATTTTTTTCACTTATAATTAACACATAATAACTGTGCATATTTATAGGGTACTATGTGATGTTTCCATGCAGAAATACATGATATAATGATCAAATCAGATTAATTAACATATCTACACTTTAAATATTTATACTTTTTTTGTGGTAACAACATTCAAAGTCTTCTCTTCTAGCTGTCTTGAAATAGACACTGCACTGTTATTTGCTAGAATCACCCTACTGTGTTCTAGAACACCAAAGCTTATTTTTCTTGTCTATAACTTCACACCATCAAATTCTGACAAAGTCCAATATCAATTTTTTTCTTTTCTTTTATGGTTCATGCTTTATGTGTACAGCCCAAGGAATCTTGGCCTTCCTCCAAGCTACAAAGATTTCTAGAAATTTAGCTTTCCTGCTTATGAACCATTTAGAGTTAATGCAGGGTATGAGGCAGAACTAAGGCTTACTTTTTAAAATATAGATATTCATTGTTTTGGCACCATCTGTTGAAAAGCTTATCCCTTCCCCCACTGAATTACCCAGACATCTAATTACCTCTGGTTACCTGATAATCTCTACTTCATCTACAGATATGTCCAACATTTCATTCGCAAAATTGTTTATTTAGGTTTTCTCTTTCCTTCTCTTGATCAGTCTTGCCAGTAATGTGTCTATCTTATTAATTTGTTTACAAAGAACAAATTTTTGGATTCAATGATCTCTACTATATCACTTTTTCCCTACTACACTAGTTTCCACTTTCTTTTTTTTTTTTTTTTGAGTTGGAGTCTCACTCCGTCGCCCAGACTGGAGTGCAGTGGCCGCTCCCAGCCACCGCAGCCTTGACCTGCTGGGCTCCGGCGATCCTTCCGCCTCAGCCTTCCAAGTAGCTGGAACTACAGGCA
>CAUYQG010020072.1:0-27077 GCA_963574415.1 Tarsius wallacei | reverse complement strand
AAAAAAAAATCTTTAAAAGTAAGAAGAAAGGCCAGGCTCGGTGGCTCAGCCTGTAATCCTGCACTTTGGGAGGCCAAGGTGAGTGAATTGCCTGAGCCCGTGGGTTCGAGACCTGCCTGGGCAACTTGATGAGACCTCATCTCTACAATAAATCAAAAAAATTAGCCGGGCGTGGTAGCACACACCTGTAGTTCCAGCTACTTGGAAGACTGAGGCGGAAGGATCGCCGGAGCCCAGCAGGTTGAGGCTGTGGTGGCTGGGAGGGGCCACTGCACTCCAGTCTGGGCGACTGAGTGAGACTCCAAAAAAAAAAAAAGTAAGAATAAAAAGTGTTTTGTATTTACCCATACATTCTCTTGTTGATCCAGATTTCCGTTTGGTATCATTAGTCTTCTGCCTGAAAGACTTCCTTAAACATTTCTGAAAGTGGCAGTCTGTTTGTGATGAATTTTTCTTTCTATGTTTGAGAATGTCTTTACTTCACCACTGTTTTTGAAAAATGTTTTTGCTGGGTCTAGAATTCTAGGTTATCAGTTTCTTTTATTCTTTCAGTTCTTTAAAGACATAACTAACTGTCTTCTGAGTTGTATTGGTTCTGACAAGAAGTCTGCTGTCAATCTTTGTTTCTCTTTTTTCTCTGGTTACTTTAAATTTTTTCTCTTTATCACTAGTTGTAAGCAGTATAATTATCATATGCCTTGGTATAATCGTCTCTATGTTTCTTCTGTTTGAACTTTACTAAGCGTATTGCATCTGTGGGTTTATAGTTTTTCTCAAATTTGGAAATTTTTTGACCCTTATTTTTTCAGATATATTTTCTGCCCACAATTACTGTCTTCCTTTCTTCAGACCCTAATTACAAGTATATTGGCTTGCATGATGTCTCAAAGCTCACAGATCTCTGTTTATTTTTTCTGTTAATATTTTTTTTTAGATGGTTTCTATTGCTGTTTTTTAAGTTCATTCATCTTTTTTTCTGCAGCATCAAATCCGCTTTTAATCCCATTCAGTTTATTTTACATCTCAGACATGTTTTTTGTCTTTAGAAGTTTGATTTATAACTTTTTATAACTTTTTTTCCTGTCTATCATGTCTCTCCTTAGCATGCTAATACTTTCCTTTCACGTCCTTGAACATAAATAGTTATACTTTGGCTTTCATGTTTTTATATACTAACTTTGTCATCTGTGACATTTCTGGATCTGTTCCTTTTGATTAATTTTCTTCCTCATTAGGGGTGTATTTTCCTACTTCTTTGCATGCCTGGTAACTTTTGACTGGATGCCAAATATTGTGAATTCAATATTGTTGAGTGTAGGAGTGTTTTTGCATTCCTGCCAGTATTGTTGGACTTTGTTGTTCTGGGATGCAGTTATGTTCCTTGGAACTAGTCTGACCCTTTTGAGCCTTGCTTTTTAGCTTTGTTAGGGTGAGTCTAGAACAGCATTTAGTCTAAGCCAGGGACTGACAAACTGGCCCACAGGCCAGCTGCCTGTGTTGGTAAATAACATCTTCTTGGGAAACAGCCACACCCATTTGCTTACTTATTGCCTCTGGCTGCTGTTGTGCTCCAGGGGCAGAATTGGATGTGCAGCAGTGGCTGTATGAACCACAAGCCTCAAATGTTTAGTGTCTGGTTTTTTCAAGAGAAAGTTTGCTGATATCTGGTCTAAGCTAGTTTGGGCTCAGTATTGAAGCAGTATTCTCCTGAGGATGCTACCTGATGCTCCTCTATCAGGAGGCCTTTCCAACTCTTGTTGGCTGGAACATGAACTGCTCTTGGCCCTGCGTGAGCTCTGGGGATTGTTCCACTGACTTTCCTCCTCCCTGCCCTGTGGCCTGCAGACTCCCTCCAGGCAGTGAGCTGGGGCGCTCTTAGGGCTCACTAGTTTGCTTCCTTTTCTCAGGGGTTTAGTGTCTTACACTTCATCTAAAAACTTATCTGATGCCTAAAGACTATTGTCTCATAATTTTTGTGTGTTTTTCTAGTTATTGAAGGTAGGAGAATAAATCAGTCTCTGGTATTCCATTATGACTGAAAGCTGACATTCCTCAAATTTTTTTTAACTGTTTCCCCCTTCTGATTACAAAAGTAGTATGTGTTCCTAACCCACTGGCTTCTCTGTAACATTGGTTCTGATTGGCCACCTGGCTTTTAGCATTTACTTCACTTTCACAGTCTCTCTCCCATCTGTGATCACTGTGTGTCATCTGTTCTTTTTGCCGCCTCTGTCTTTTTTGCCTGCCTTAAGTATTAGGATATCTAGTAGTAATACTCACATTTGTCCCTTTCCCTCCATTTTCCTGTAGCATCATCCACCTTGTGGATGGGGATGCAATCAAGGCTTAGGGATTCAAAGTATACTTTGGAGTCGTTCAGTCCTAGATTGAAATCTTGGTTGTGGCCAGGCTCGGTGGCTCAGCCTGTAATCCCAGCACTTTGGGAGGCCAAGGCGAGTGGATTGCCTGAGCCCACAGGTTCGAGACCAGCCCTGGCAACTTGGCAAGACCTCGTCTTTACAATAAATAAAAAAATTAGCCGGGCATGGTAGCACATGCCTGGTAGCACGTGCCTGCTACTTGGAAGGCTGAGGTGGAAGGATCGCCGGAACCCAGCAGGTCGATGCTGGGGTGGCCATGAGTATGCCACTGCACTCCAACCTGGGCGACAGAGTGAGACTCCAACTCAAAAAAAAAAAAAGAAATCTTGGTTGTACTATTTGTTATGATGTGCGGAAACTCGTTTTCTAGGAGTTAATAAGAATAATTTCTAACATTTTTGAGTGATTAATACATATCTGGCGATGTGCTAAGTACGTCATACATAGTTCTAGTCCTCTGCAACAATTCTGGGAGGGAGGTACTTTTGTTATGCTCATTTTGTAAGTGGGAAAACTAAGGTTCAAAGATGTTAAGTTACTTGTCATAGCCAGACAAGCTAGAATTTAGACCCAGATTTGCCTGACCAGACTAGGCTGATCAACTGTGTTGGTTTCCCTGAGCTCTTCCTAATCTCAGCAGTGAAAGTCAGTCCTAGACAAACTGGGGCAGCTGACCACCTTAGTAAACTGCACTGTTCTCCCTGGATCTCTTATCTATGCCCATGTCACACTTTCTGTGTAATTTAAACTCTGTGAATGCATGTTAAGTATTTTGCATGGTGCCTGACACACAGTAAATGCTTAAAAGTGGAAGCTGTCATTAATTGGTCCTTCTGAATCTGTTACAGCAGTCGCTTGTTATCCTTTTTGGCTACCCAACATCTGGACATCATTCCCCTGTGTGGGAATCTTCTGCCTTATGAGGCTGGGTCCATCTCCCACTCCAGAGGCTTACATTACCCTGACCCCATCCTGACAGCTAGATCACAGGCACGTGATCCAGGCCCCACCTGTCGGAAACCCATGCCCTTACACCCATCAGAAGTAGGACCTGAACCCAGCCTGATGAGTATGGCAGCAGTGGCCATGTTCAGGCTTTTGGGTGGCGGTAGCGTTCTGGAAGCAGAGGCCCAACCATGGCTGTGAGCGAGAGCCTGTTTCCAGTTGGTAATCACCAAAGGGGTTTCTCTCTAGAGGGAGCCCTGAGTGAATCTGACGCTTGCTCCTGGCTGCAAAGGGGCCAATCTTGGTTCTCTGGCTGTTCTGGAAAGTCTATGGATCACCACATATTGTTTCGTAATTTCCTTTTGTGCTCAGTAAGCCAGAGTTGCTTTGTTTTCTCTACAACGGAGAGCGCTGACAGATACATATACCATCTGGATGTTGTGGGTACTTCAAACATAATGGGTCCCAAGCAGAGCTCCTTAACTTCCCTCAGAGACCTGCATCTCTTGTGTTCTTCATCTCAAACACAGTTCCTCAGTATTTACTGGATTTATGAAGTTAGAAACTGCAGAGTCACTTCCAACTCCTTCCTAATTCCCCAGCCTTCTCAGTGTTTACCAAAAAGGGGCCTGTTCCTTCTGGCTTTTCCTCTCTGCCTTCTCTGCCACTGTCCTCACCCAGGCCCCAGGACCTCTTCCTTGTTCGTGGCACAGCCTCAGATCTGTTTGTCTTCCTGCCATTCTCCAACAGAGAACATGGCTTGTGAGGGCGGAAAATGAGGACAAAACAGAAGAGAAAAGGAGGTGAATGACGGCGGATTCAAACTGAAGAACTTAATGCCTGGGATGGGAAAGAAAAAAATTCTTTTCCAAGAGCCTGAAAATAAAAAGAGGAAAGAATACAATTGATCCCCCTTATTCATAGATTGCATATTTGCACATTCACCAACTTGCTAAAATTTATTTGTAAATTAAAGGTTGAAGTCAAAATGGAATAACTTTAGCAAGGAACAGCCATTTTATTTATTTATTTATTTTATTTATTTATTTTTTAAATTTCTTTCTTTTTTTTTTTTTTTTGAGTTGGAGTCTCACTTTGTCGCCCAGACTGGAATGCAGTAGCCACTCCTCGCCACCGCAGCCTCGACCTGCTGGGCTCCGGCGATCCTTCCGCCTTGGCCTTCCAAGTAGCTGGAACTACAGGTGTGCGCTACCACGCCCGGCTGATTTTTTGATTTTTTGTAGAGATGAGGTCTCGCCAAGTTGCCTAGGCGGGTCTCGGACCCACGGGCTCAGGCAATCCACTCACCTCAGCCTCCCAAGGCGCGGGATTACAGGCTGAGCCACCGAGCACGGCTGGAACAGCCATTTTAATATTGCTTAAGCTTTGTCATGCTTTGCTAACTGTTTGTTTCACTCCTCAACGTGAATAAACTCATTTGCTTTGTCTTTGCGATTATTTGCTTTATTCCTGCAGCAAGGCCCACTTTGCCTCAGTTACCCCAACAGTAACCCCCAAAATCAATAACTTCAGTGCTTTTGTGGTCATTCATGGACATGCTGGGAGTGGCAACACATTTGATTTACCCAACACACACGGTTCTAGCTGAGTTGAAACAGGGTGACTCTGCCTTCATTTTTCAGCTCTCCTACAGTATACAAGTGTCCTTTTAGCAGTCTGTTTTGTGCCATGTTGTTCATATTTTGTGCTTTTGTTAGTGATGTTGCTGTTTAAAGTGACCCAAGCAAAGTGCTGTCTAGTGTTCCTAAGCTCAAGAAGGCTGTGCTGTGCCTTATGGAGAAAATCTGTGTGTTAGAGAAGCTTTGTTCAGGTTTGCATTTTAGTGCTGACTGTGAGTTCAATGCCAATGAATCAACAATATGTATCAAATAAGGTGTCTTTAAACAGAAACACACACCAAACAAGTTGGCAAAATGTCAATCAGTTTGACCAGGGACTCATAGGGACCTAACCCTGTATGTCACCTAGGAGCAATGGTTCGTGTTTGCTAACTCAGAATTTGCTGTGGCTTTATAGAAAATAGCTACTGCAAATGATGAGAACTGATGGCATTCTGGTGGTCATATTTAGTCCCTTGATCCTTAATAGTGCTTGATATGGAAAAGGGGAGGTAACTTCACTGTACCCCCAAGTTTACACTTCTGGGAAAGATTGTATCAGTCAGGATTCAGCCAGAGAAGCAAAACTAGTAGGAGACATAGATCTTTTTTAGCAGATGTATTACATGGAATTGGCATACATAATTGTGGGAGTTGGCTAAGTAAGCCTGGAATTCATAGGGCAAGCTGTTGGGAAGGATCACATGGGCATGGCTGAAGTTCATTCATTGGCAGTAAGAAGGAAAATTCATTGAAGGAAAAGCAATTGTGGAAACACCTGCTATGGGAGCCTCTTTGACCAGGAAATTTCAGTCCCTTTTAAGGACTTCCCTGATTGGGTTGGGCCCATGGATAATCTCCATATCTTAAAGTCAACTTATTAGGTTCTTAATCACATCTGTAAAACCCCTTCACAGCAGCACCTAGATGAGGGTTTGATTGAATAACTGGGAGAAGGTGTGTGTATGTTGCAGAAAGATTGTTGCCCTTCTGTCTTCATCATTTAGTCTAACCAAGTCAACACATCTAAAGATCATTACAATGATGCAGCAAATGTAGTGAGTTTTTTTTAATTAAAAAAAAAAAATTGAGCCGGGCTCGGTGGCTCAGCCTGTAATCCCACGCCTTGGGAGGCTGAGGTGAGTGAATTGCCTGAGCCCGCGGGTTTGAGACCTGCCTGGGCAACTTGGTGAGACCTCATCTCTACAGTAAATCAAAAAATCAGCCGGGCGTGGTAGCGCATGCCTGTAATTCCAGCTACTTGGAAGGCTGAGGCGGAAGGATCGCCGGAGCCCAGCAGGTAGAGGCTGCGGAGGCCGGGAGCGTCCACTGCACTCCAGTCTGGGCAACAGAGTGAGACTCCAACTCAAAAAAAAAAAATTTTGTTTGGCTGAGCATGGTTGCTCAAGACTGTAATCCCAGCATACTGGGAGGCTGAGGCGAGAGGACTGCCTGAGCACGCGGGTTCATGACCAGCCTGGGCAACATGGTGAGACCTTGTCTCTGCAATAAATTAAAAAAATTATCCAGTTGTGGTAGTGTGCGCCTGTGGTTCTGGCTATTTGGAAGACTGAGGCAGAAGGATCGCCTGAGCCCAGCAAGTCAACACTAGGGTGGCCATGAGCGTGCCACTGCAGCCTGGGCGACAGAGTGAGACTCTGACTCAAAAAAAAAATTTTGTTTTATTAAAAAAAAAAAGAAAAGACTGATGCCGTAGTGAGAAGGGGATAAAAGTGGAACAAGGAGTTCAATCTGTAATTGACTGTGAACAGCCAGTCAAGATAACCCGGTGACTTTGAACAAGCCTCAAATGTAGGTTTTAATGCAAGTTATTTTGTTTCTTGGAGTTGGGATGATGAGTTCTACATGAGTGAAGTCACGTGATTTCACTTGGCTATCATCCTGAGTTTCATGGAACTCTTGCCTCTTTCCTAGGACCAGGTACAACTCTAAGTGCCTTTCGTAGACCAAGTACTTTGACCATTCTGATTTTACAGAGAAGTTAACTAATTCTGTTAAGTGATGGAGCCAGTATTTAAATCTAGGTACCCTAGAGCCAGAGTCTGTGTTATTAACCTTCATGCTATGGGGGGTCTCATTATGGCATTGAAGTAAGTCTTTTTCATGAAGACTCCCACATGTTTTAGGAGGGGAGGGTCTGTCTGTACGAGGACCACATGGGAGCTTGTGGTTCTTGGTTGTCTGGTAGCAGAGGAAGTACACACTCTTGTTGGAGACCTCAGTGTCCCTTTCAATGCTGAAACCTTGGACTCTACTTCCAGAGTTGTAGACCCTCTGGCCCTTTACTGGGACCGTGTTCCACCTGGAATCCCTTGAACCATCTAAACCTTGCAGATTCCTCGCTTGCCCCACATTAATGGCTTATTTCATAAAGTCCCTAGATTTGAATCCAGATGCTCCAGTGAAGTCTCCTGGTAAGGTTAGATCTTCCTACAGAACTTTTCTATTGGGCTCTGCGCCGTGCCCCATTTATTCATTCATTCATTCTTCCAAGCAATTCAATGTTTGAGCATTTTCGATGTGCCAGGTACCATGCTAACTACTGAGGATATAGTCATTGATAGGACAGACAAGCAAGCTCTCAGTACCTTCAAAGTGATTACATTCCCATGCCCCAGAGAAAAGATCTGGAGGGGGTAGGATAGCTTGTCTAACAGGAAAGTGGGTCTATGATGCATACTGTCTTTCTCATTCAGCAGATATTTGCAAAAGCGTGTTTCTTCCTTTTATAGGTGAACATATCAAGACAATTTTATATAGTAAAATCCCTCTTCATCAACCTCTTGTCCTTTTTCTCCCTTCCCCTCCCAACTCTCTTCTCCAAAAGTGATTCATATTATTCATTTAGTGTGTCTCTTTCTAGACCTTTCTTCTGTGCATTTATAAGCAAATAGGAATGCATTGTGTTTGAAAAGTACTTACGAGTTCTGACAATTAAGTTCGCAAGTTCATCCTTGAAAAGTGCTACATAACATTGCTGAATATCACTATGATCACCTTCAAAGTACTCCCCCTGGAAGCTATGTACTGATGCCAGCACCTAGTCCACCCATCAAAGGAATTTTGGAACTCTTTTTCTGGAATGGCCATCAGAGCTATTGTCGTATTATACTTGATGTCCTGAATGTCATCAAAATGTCTTCCTTTCAATATTTCCTTTGTCTTCAGGTAAAGAAAAATATCACTGGGGGCCAAGTCAGAGAGTAGGAAGGGTGTTCTGATACAGTTATTTGTTTAATTGCTAAAAACTCCCTCACAGACAGTGCTGTGTGAGCTGGTGCATTGTTGTGATGCAAGAGCTCCTTTGGGATCGTTTTTGCACACAACTTTCTCATGCCAAGATTTCCGATTAAGATTTTCCTATTTCTCTATCAATGTCTGTTTGGTCTGCTATGCTTCTCACAGTCAGTTAATGATTTTGGTGTGCCATTCAATGAATTTTTGCAATGTTTTTTATCAGTTCTGTTTGTTACTGGCTGTGCTGACCTCTCTTCATCAGTGATGCTTTCTCTCTCCTCAGAAAAACATTTAATCCATTTGTACACTGTCATTTTCTTCATGGCGTTATCCCCACAAACTTGAACTAACATGGTCCTGATTTCACTTCCACTCTTGCCAAGTTCAACAAGAAATTTAATGTCTGTTTGTTGCTCTAATTCAAGTGCCAACATTCTTGCAATGGCAAACAAAAGCATGCAACAATAATAATAAGTACTACTCAGCAAGACACATTGACATGAACACAGCTGTGAGACACTGATATACCAAGGTTATGAAACCTTACTGAGTTGTTTGTTCAGTGCTGCCAATATAAGCACATGGTGGCAGATTCACGAATTTAATTGTCAGACCTTGTATAATTATACATAGTAGTTATTCCATAAATGCTAACTGGTGAATGGGATCATTTTCATGTATGTTTCTTCCCAATTTCCTTGCTGCCCTCTCTGATTTCTGTCCCTTGCCAGCTTGAGTGGCTAGGCATAAGGGGAATTTTGTCTCTGGACATCTGGTTTTTCCCATAAGCTATATTGACTGGGCATGGACGTAAAAGTTTGTTGTGTTAGTCTGTCTGTTCAGGCTGTCATTACAAAACACCATAGACTGGTGGCTTAAACAGCAGAACTTTATTTCTCACAATTCTGAAGACTGGGAAGTCCAAGATCAAGGTGCCAGCATGGTTAGCTTCTGGTGAGGGCTCTCTTCCTGGCTTTCAGACAGCTACCTTTTCACCATGTCCTTACATGGTGGAAAAAAGTGCCCAGTCTCACTCTTTCTCCTCTTATAAAGACACCAGTCCTATTGCATTAGGCCTCACCCTTAAGGTCTTATTTAACTTCAATTACCTCTTAAAGACTCACCAGATACAATCATATTGAGGGTTAGGGCTTCAACTGTGAATTTTGGGGGGACACAGTTTGGTCCATAGCATCGTCCATGGTGTCTGGACATGCCTCCAGGCCATTACATGCAGAACTGGGCTGCTTCAGTGCCCCTAGTTTAGGGTTCTGCCCCTTCTGTATCCCCCTGTCCCCCATGGGGCACTCTTTGGAAGGTTTGTTGACACACACACTTCTTAGATTAGAATTATTCCTTGCCCTGCGACTTGAGGTAAGCTGAGGGCCTCCCTGTGGCCTTTATCCCTAGCATTCCATTTGAATTAGTGGAAATTTCAACCACCACTTTGTGAATGTTTCCAGATGTGCAGGCTTGGGGAGAGCAAGACAGCTGGAAAGCCAAACTTAAAATTAAAAGTCAAATTAAGCTTGGGGTGAGGGGCAGTTACCATCACTGGAGGATCTCAGAAGGGAGTACCTGGTGGGATGCCTGTGGCCTGTTAAGAATAGGGAGCTCGCACCTCAGCTCAAGTCTTGTTTCGTTTTAAAGGCTCAGAAGGACAAAGACAGAAGCAAGTAAAGAAGAAAACGGAGTCTACACAGAGGTACTGAGAAAAGGGAACTGTTCACTGGGAGATTTGAGGGCCAGTTAAGAACATGATTTCAAAGGAGAAACTCGCATGGCCACAAGGAGATTCTGTCATGGGACTCTTGAGTCTCTGGGCATGCTCTGTTGACACATTTCCATAGCGGTTCAGATGCTGAGATGAAAGAGTGTGAAGGAGGAACTTAAGGTGGATGGAGTGGGTGATGTTTGTGGAAGAAACGTTGGGAGGAATGAGTTTCTGGCTTGATACGGAAGGATGCTTGTGCAGCATGCCGGACAGGAGGACTGCAGGAATTATCCCAAATGTAATTGTGTGGCAGAATTGTGTGGCAGATGGGACTGCAAAGTTAAATTCACGTGAACCAGAGGGTCAGTTGAGAATGAGCAGAGGACAGGAATGTGAGGCTAGGAATCTGCTCTCAGTGTGGGTTAGCACGTCGGTCACGAGCATGGATGATGCTCAGTGTGAGAGTTCATCTCGGGTAGCTACAGAGAGGAAAGTCACTGCATCACCAGAGGTGAGGAGTGAAAGTACCAGAATGGTTACAATCCTAGACCTTGTGATCAGACAACCCCCAGCACTTTCTGGAGACAAATTATAGTTTCTCTAAGCCTCAGTTTCCCCATCTATAAAGGTGGATAAGATTAGCACCTACCTATCAGGGCTGTCCAAAGAACTAACCGAAGAGCTGCCTGGGTCAGGCTTAGTTCATGGTAAATGCTAAATAAATGTTCATTACAATGACCACAGCTAAGCAATACATTTTGTGTCCTTATGATAAGGAAGGACATTTTTTACTTCAGTTGTTCAAGTCAGAAATAACAGACAGGTGGAGAAGGAAATAAATAGAACACAAAATCCATGCAAATGGTTTTTTGTCAAAATCACACAGGAGGCGTTCAGCTATGGTAGGAGGGTTTATCAGGCTAGGAAGGGGAACTGGTCAACATGAGTGAGGAATAGTTGAAAGGCAGGGAGAAAAAGAAAAGAAAAGAAAAGAAAGAAGTAAAGCTCACTTACTTCTTATTTACCTTGTTGCCTCTACTCTCTCCAGCCTGTGCAGAGCATCCACGGTGTGCAGTGTGCCCCATTAGACGGGAGATTGCGTGGAAGTGGATAAGCCAGCCTCTGCTCACGTGGAGTTCACCATATATGTCACAATCAGCAAAGCAAAGGTAGCAATTATAGAAGAATTAAACACGGCCAGTGGGCAGGATCACAGATCCAGTCCAGGCTTGGTTCTACCCAACCGAAGACCCATGACTTTGGGGACTCCATATAAACCTCTCACAACTGGAGTGTCTCCTTCTTGTCATGGACTATTCTAGGTGCTCTAGGAAATATGCAGCCTGATCTCTGATTGTAATCTCGTTTTGGAAGAGGGTCAGTGGGGAGCCCATTCAGGAAGTGTTGGTGACATTCCAGGTGGAGAGAGATAAACCCAAACGGGAATAGTGAAAAAGCTAGGGCAGATGCAGAACAAGAGATAGGACCTTGGTAAATTTCAAGAGGACCCAGCAAGGATGAGGCATAAAAGGAATAAATCTCACAGTTCTAGGCTGGGTGACCAGAAATTCCTATTAAGGGATCTGGGGACACTGGAATAACTTGGACCACTGGTTCTTACATTTAAGAGTGTTTGGGAGTCAACCGAAGAGACTTAGTTTTGTGGATTTCTGGGATCCACCCCAGACCTACTGAATGTGGATCCCTGGGGCAGGCTTGGGCGGGTGCCCTGCAGATTACACTTTGAGAAATGCTGGACTAGAGAACACTAACATCTCTGCCTTGGTCTTTAGAAGCAGAGTCTGAGGCAAGGACGAAGGTGCTAGTACTCTCTCTCTGGGAGGTGGACTCCCAGGACGAGTATGAGTGAAGCACTGGGAGGTGTGACAGGACATGGGGGTTTGTTTTTTCCTGCTGGCTGCCTTTTCAAAATAAGCCATGAAGGGTCAAGCCAGCCACTCTGCACACGGGCTGCTCCAGACAATTTCAGGGCTGGAGCAGCTCCGTGTGTGGAGTTGGAGAGAGAAAGAAAGGGGGGACCTGGCCCTCTCCCCAACCTGCCCTGACTCCTGTTTCCCAGTGGTAGAATTCACCTCACTGGAGACTCACTCCCCCTCCTCTCAGGGTCATATCATTCATCTTCTCAGCTGCCTCTCAGGAAGCCAGATCCAGACTTCTGGAAGTTGAGGGAAACCAGGGCAGATGGGATGCCAGCCTAGAGGGGAAGGAGAGAGGCAGCAGTTGAGGACCTGTGAAAAGGTGCATGGGTTTGTTGCCCAACAGGGTAAAGACGTCAGGCTGGGAAAGGGAGGCTTTTCAGTTCCATGAATAATTATGGTTTTGAAGCTAGATATGAAGAAAGATTTCTAGGGAAATCATCTAAGTAGTTATGTTAACAATGTTAATAAGAAAGGAAGTCAAGAATTTCTATCCATAGTAAATGTCTAAAATTGTCTTTATTTGTCTTTCTCTAGAACAACTTCCCGTAAAAGAAGGCACTGAGGATTAAATAATACGTGTGAGGAGTTGCAGATTTTTGCAAGAGGGCGGCTACATACATTCAAGGGATCACTTGTTTATTTTATATCCTGAATTAACTTTCTACCTTCCTAAGGTAGTTCTAATACAAGGTTTCACTTGGACTAGAGAGCAAATGAGTTTGTGAATCTCGTCCAAAATCCCACAGCTTTTTCTCTGAAGACCTGTAAGTTCCTAAGACACTCTAAAAGGAATATAAAAATAATAATTGTAATTCTTAAGGGCTGCCAACTGCATACTGGGTTCCAGAGAGTAATAACCTTCCTTAACGTTTACATGAAGGTTTCCATCTGTGTGTTACCAGAACTTGGCTAACATTACACACTGGCAAATGGCATTCATCTGTCATAGAAATAGGGGAAATTTAGTCACAGGAAGCCTAAATAACTGATCATGTCATATAAGGAGTTGGCAAGAAATAGACAATTAGACTTATTTTCCACTACCATCCTGAACCGTGTGGCACTATTTCAGGTGACTGTGAGATCCAATCTTGGGAAGAATTGTCCCTTGACTGTCATGAAGATGTTGATGACTCAGTTGTGAGAAGTTCATTTCAGTTGTGTTTGTGTATGTGTTTCCTGGACAGGGTGCAAAAAAATTGTAGCTGCTTTTAATGCAGTCAAACTTCTTGTGAAGAGAGGTAAAACGATGGGTAGGTAATTCATGGTTTGAGGTAGAGGTTCAAGGATAGAGAAATGAACAACGTGTGGATTCCTAAGTGCCTTGGGCAATGTGGAATCCAATTCAGAAGGAAAGAAAAGGTTTTGAGCAACTGAGAGAGCAGCAGGAGGAATAGAAGGAAATGAGAGGCTAGTGTCACGCAAGGAGAGAGCACAGGAAGAAGAGAGAGGTACTTGTGGGAACTGAAGGCAGTGCACTCAAGAACTTATCAGAGGAGAGATTTGCCATACAGAAAGAAGGGAAGAAGACTGTCTCATCAGCTATGAGTCTGAGGGAGAGGTTGGTTATTGGTGACTGAATCAGTAATGTCAGTCCACACGGTTTTATTGAGCAGCCACCATGTATAAGGCATTAAGACAGCAACGAGAAGAAGAGTTTCTCTCCTGCTTACTGACATCTTTCCTTTCTTTTTTTTTTTTTTTGAGTTGGAGTCTCACTCTGTCGCCCAGACTGGAGTGCAGTGGTCACTCCCGGCCACCGCAGCCTCGACCTGCTGGGCTCCGGCGATCCTTCCGCCTCAGCCTTCAAAGTAGCTGGAACTACAGGCGCTTGCTACCACACCCGGCTAATTTTTTTTATTTATTGTAGAGATGAGGTCTCGCCAAGTTGCCCAGGCGGGTCCCGAACCCGCAGGCTCAGGCAATTCACTCACCTCAGCCTCCCAAGGCGCTGGATTACAGGCTGAGCCACCGAGCCCGGTCGGACATCTTTCCTTTCTGGGCCTTCATGAGCCTACCTGTTTAGAAAAAGAAAGTCAATAACCACAGTTGAACAGGATGCTCTGTTCCCAAGCCCTCGTCCACCTTAGAATTCTTTGATTCTGGGCCAGGATCGCTATGGCTCCGCAGAGGCTGTAGCAAGTGTATTCCTGTAGGCTGGATCCCTGTGGGGTTGAACGGTTGTTGTTTTAACTTCCTGCCTCCCAATCTTATTTCTACCAGACAGAATGATTTTAGTTGCAGATGGATAGGAAGCCTTACTGAAGCCAGCTTGAGCCTAAAAGGAGTTTATTGGCGAACAACACCAAAGAGTCGTGAGTGGATTCATTCAGGAGGGACGTGATCCAGGACCTCGAGTGCTGTGCCAGTGCTCTGGTTTCTCTTTCTCCCTCTCTGTTCTACTTCGCCCGGGTTGTCCCCATTTTCAGGTCTACTCTTCCGGGTGACAGCAGGATGACCACCGCAGCTCCTTTCAACCCTCCGCTTGGATGAAGAACACGTCTCCCCCAGTGGAAGCTTCCACACACACTGGGGGTCATGCTAATTGTACTGTTTTGGGTCAAACACCTATCCTTGAGCCAAACACTGTGGCCAGAGGGATTAAACTGTGTTCACTGGTCAGGACTGGGCCACTTGCTCCTCCCCTACAGCCTGAGATGTAGCCTGAGCCTTCTACGCTGGGGAACCTGGGATGGCATAACCGGAAGACAGGGGAGCGGGTTCTGGGGCGCCAAATATTAATACTGGATTACCCTAGGCTTTGTGAAACCTAGAAAGAGACACGAGATTCTAATAATAAACAAGAAAAGGCCAGAGGGGCAAGAAAGGATTCCGATCCAGAGATGGCCCCCGGGACTGATGGACGTGCTTCGGGTGGCAGCTCACTGTCCACTTCCCTCTGAGTCAGGGATTTTGGACAACCCTGGTAGATGGCTACTTCCAGGAGATTACAGGGGGGAAGCGCTCTACTTCCTGTTTAGGATTACACTCTTAACCCTCCCCTCCCACGCAAGCCATATGTTCATTCTAAGCCCCAGCATCCAGCCAGAAAAGCCCTTTGTGTTTTCTTGGCAAAACTAGAGCCCCGTAATTAAAGTCCATATGCAAAGCTGCTACCTCCAGCCCACACCGAGGTCTTTTAATTAGTATGTAATTGGCCAGAGAGGTGCTATCAAACAGCTCCCAGCCTGGCCGGCTGGAAATGCAGTGTTTGAAAAGTCCCAGACCAGAGAGGGATAATGAATGCTTTAAGTCCCATCTGTTGGAATGATTTGTTTAAGGTATAAATTTCTGTTCTGTTACTATTTTTAACAATCCTGCTTATAGCATTTCTTCAAACACTGTCACAAGGACCAGAGCATTCTTCAGAAAGAGGAGTGAGTCAGTGAGCTGGAAGGAGGCTTAGCAAATCCACACTTTCCCTTCAGACAAATTCGTCTCCCTCAGTGGTCGTGAAGGTGGGGGTGGTGGGGGAGCAGGTGGCACGAAGCAGTGCGTGGGACATTTGGTTTGCGTGGCAGGTCAGGAGCTCTGGGGTTACATCCTCCCTTAAGAACAGCCATCGGGAGATGAACCCGCAGGCAGTTTGTGGCTTTCGCAGGGAATGTGCCTTGCTGTCCCACTCCACGTGCACTGAGTGGGAGAGTCTGTCCTGATGCAAGGAGACACTTGGAATGCACCTGGGTAGATGAGGGCCAGCAGCTGTGGAGAAGTGCAGGGAGCAGGAAGCAGGGCGTGAAGGCTGTGGGCCCAACGAAGCCGGAGTAAGGCTTGGGATGTGGTGGGCTAAGGGTCATTAGACTTCCTCCCAGCTCTGACGACAGTGGTCAGTATTGATGGTATGTCATTATTATAGTGGTGGTAACAATAATAACAGTGACATTATCATTGATTGCATGCTCACATGTGCCCGACCCTGTGCCCACATCTTGTACAAATTGTCTCTTCTGACCTTCACGCCAAACTAAGAGGTTGCTGCTACTGCTCCCACTGTTTCATAGGCGATGACTCCGACATGTCAATGGGTTCACTAACTGGCTCTAGGTCTCCGGCTAGGAAGTACAGAGCTGGGGCGTGAGCCCCGTGGTCTGACTCCAGAGCCTGGGCTCTTGCCACCAGGCTGTGACCTCTGGCCAGTTATCGCCTGCGTTTGCTGTGCAAACATCTCATGGAAGGTGGAAGGTAGACAAAGGTACCTGGCCGAGCCCCTCCCAGGTCCTTCTTGTTCAGTTAGCCCTTTAGGCAAACCTGTAAGTGAAAACTCAAGGTTTAGAATGGAAAAACTCAAACTCGTGGAAGCAGAGAGTAGAAAGGTGGTTGGCAGGGGACACAGGAGATGTTGGTTAACAGGTCAAGCATTCAGCTATAAGACGGATGCGTTCTGAGGATCGAACGTACAGCATGGTTACTATAGCTAATGATACTGTGTTGTATGCTTGAAATTCGCTAAGAACGTAGACCTTAAGCCTTCTTGCCAAGAAAAAAAGTAACGATGTGAGGTGATGGATATGTTAATTAACTTGATTATGGTAATCATTTTGCCATGTACACATATATCAAATCACGTTGTACTCTTTAAATACATACAATTGTATGTGTCAATTATGCCTCAGTAAAGCTGAAAAAGACAGAAAATAAAAATAAAAATAAAACACAGGCAGCTGCACGACATGTCTCTCTAGGAGACACTGCTGTCCCTCTCAGCTCCTGTGCCTTCCCAGTCGGCCCCATCTGGGTGAGGAAGTGAGAGGGTGTTATTGCCACCGCCCAGCGGAGGGGGTAAGAATGGCGCCTGTGTTGGGGGAGGCTGGGAGGAGGTGGGTGCAGGCCACTAGAAGGGTCCACAGAGCCTTGGATGGGCTTTTCTTGTTCTTCTTTCGTGTGGCCAGAACCCCAAGCATCCGAGTACTGTTCCCTGGGACCTTCTCTCTTTTCTGCTTTCTCCTCTGCTTCTGTGGGTAAGAGACAGCGCCTGTTCTCACCGTCTGCCTTCCCTCCCAGGAGGCTAATAAGTAATTTGGGCTGAGGCCTGCCCACTGAGAGAAGGACTGACTGACTGTCCTTTTTTATTTGCCACCTTCTTGTTATTTTTCTGTCCATTCATTCGTCCATTCCTCAGTGCACCCCTTTCTCTCCCTTGACCTGAGAGGGCCTGGAGAGGTGACTGTTTTAGTCCACTCTGGGCATTTGGGTCCATTGCCCCATTTTTCTGACTTGTTCTTCTCTTTGCTGGTGTGTCATGGTGGTGGCTCTTAGTGGAGGTTCAGATTCAGGGCCGGCCTAGGCGCTCACTCCTGCCAGCTCCACGAGGGAGGTCGGCCCAGCCAGTATTGCTGGAGTTCTGCTCCTGAGCCAGTAACAGTGTTGTGTTTCCTTGCTTGGTCCTCTGTGCCCCTTCCCCTCAGGGGCCTCCTGTGTGTGTGTGTGTGTGTGTGTGTGTGTGTGTGTGTGTGTGTTGCCTCCTGTGTGTGTGTGTGTGTGTGTGTGTGTGTGTTGTGAGTATTGGGAGGCAGCTGATTTGCGGCAGGACTTGGCCAATCCCTTCGTGATGCCCTGTTCCTCTCACTCCTGCAACCTCCGAGTTCTGGCTCCAGGACATGCCTGTGAGTTTCTTAGATGAGTGGGGTCTAGATGGAGAAGGACAGAAGTACTCTCCCGTCCAGGCACTCACTGAACAGGGAAGACTGGGGTGGTGAATGAAAGCATTTGTGTGAAGTAGCCTGGGGCAGGGATAGGGAGGGGAGCTCTGGGCATGACAAGAAAGGGAAGTCAAAAAGTCTGTCTTCTAGATGGAAGTCCTGTTTGAAGAGAAAATTAGGGCTGGTTTAAAATACTGTGTTTAACATAAATTAAAGGGGATTTAGGCTAGAATCTGGAGTCAGTATTGTTTGTCTGACACTTAAATCCTTGCTTCTAGAATGCTTTCTCCTTGCAAAATAACAGTATTTTAGGTTCTGGTTGTAATGCTGTATATCTTGGTTTGGAACAATAATGGATGACCCCGTCTGTATGAGAGTTATTTATAGCTTTCCTTTTTTGGTAACATCTGAAACAAAGATTGGTTAAAAAAAAGGTTTTCCTCACATTCCTGATAACATTTTGGGCCATGCCTGATGGTATCCCTCCTTGCAGTTCGGCCTCTCATCTAGAGACGGTTCCAGCATGCGAAAATTTCACGTGGGCTTCTTTGTGGCTTGTCTGCACCTGCCGGAGATCTGGTGCACCTATTAAAGTTACAAGGCGGCTATTAGCTACCAACTGACACCAAGACTATAGGTTAAACTCTGAATTGGTTTAAACGGTGTCATGTGTCCACCAGGGCAGAGAGCAAGGTGGGGGCATATGTTTGGCAAATGGTAGGAAGTCGCTCCAGCCTGGGAGGAAAGTCTGTTGGTTAACAGTCACACAGGAGGGGCGGGGCCGGGGTGGGCTTGTTGGAAAAGCCTTGCATCTGGAGTCAGAGCGACCTAGGTTTTGGATCCTGGCTGTGTAACCCCGGTGAGCCTCAGTTTGTTGTCTTGAAAGTGGGACTGAGAATACTTGATTTATAAGGTAGAATTCAGCAAATTTGAATTCACATAATTCTTGCAGACATAAATGCCAAAAAGTTACACTGAGCTGCATTAGTAGAAAAATAGCAGCAGCAGCAGCAGCATTGGAACAAGGAGAATTTTGTAGAAGCACCCCGCCTGCTAAATCAGGTCATTGAGAGAAAGGTTAAGCTTGTAGCTCTGGAGTCCCACAGACCTGGATTCGAGTCCTGGCTCTGGTGCTTACTGACATATGCTCAACCTGTGTGATCCTGGGCAACCCCTCTGTGCCAGTGTCCTTATGGGGACAGTGAGTACAGTACTCACACCTGTTACAGAGTTGTGAGGGGTGAATGATACTATGGGACAGTGCTGGGCTCCCAGGCATAGGAGATGCGTGTATCAGTCACCTTCTCTGTTAGTCAGTCACCTTGCTCCGTCAAGCAACAGTTTTTCCTCTTGCGTCACTACTACTCATTAGGCTGGAATGTTTTTTCTCTTCCTACAAGTACCCTCCGATGCCTCCTACAAGCATGCCCCAATTCCTGACTAATTACAGGCCATCTGCCCAATTTCTGCCACTGATGCCTGCCTTCTCCATGAATCTTTATTTAGTATTTCTTCAAATTAACTTTTTAATACTTAAGTGCACTTAAAGAAAGCTTCACATCCCTATTATAAGTGAAAATCTGAATAGATCTTAGAATAGAATGCCTATGAATCCCCTCAAGCCCTCGTGTGTGCTCTCAGACACATCTACCTTCTACCTGAGGAAATACCGGTCTCGTCTTCCATGCCTCAAAGTATGAACCGGTAGCCTCAGCATCCCCTGAGAGGTTGTTAGAAATGCAGAGTCTCAGGCCCCATCCCAGGCATCCTGCATCAGAATCTGTGTTTTTAGAAGATCCCCAATAGTTGATATACTTTCGGAGGGGATTTATTACTTTTTTATTGAGGTGATGTACACCTTTGAGGTGTGAAAAGCAGTGGCTTAGGAGATCTTTACAATTCCTTCTAACTCTGGGGCACACCTGTCCTGGCTACTCAGGAGGCTGAGGCAGGAGGATTTGTTGAGCCAGGAGTTTGAGGCTGCAGTGAGCCATGATTGCACTTTAGCTTAGGTGACAAAGTGAGACCCTGTCAACTAAAAAACAAAACAAAACTTTCATCTCTGATAACAAATGCCAACTATTGCTATTTCTTTCTTTTTCTGATATCCAAGACCATATTTCCAGCCTACATTTTCTACTCCCAGCCTAAACCCTGCTTTTCCCCCATCCTTGCCCTCTCCCCCTCAGAGGCAGCCATCTTTATCTCCTTCCTTCTTCCTTCCCGTCCTGACATCGGTTCCTACCAAGTATGCCCAACTCTGTCTCCATCAGCCTCTCTTTCTCCATCCTCATAGCTCCTTCTGTCTTCATCTCTTAGTGTCTGGACTGTTACCTGCCCTCATCCTTTTTCCTGCCACTCACTCTTGTTAGTTCCGTATTCCCACGTGTTGTTGTCTCATCCCATGTTCCTATTACCTTCAGTGATTTCCTACTGCCTATCATGTAGTGGCCACAATCCTTGGCCTATCATTTAAGGCTCTCCATGAGGTACCTGATTTTTTTTTTTTGAGTTGGAGTCTCACTCCATCGCCCAGGCTGGAGTGCAGTTGCATGCTCACAGCCACCCTAGCATCGACCTGCTGGGCTCCGTGATCCTTCCGCCTCAGCCTTCCAAGTAGCTGGAACTACAGGTATGTGCTACCTTGCCCAGCTAATTTTTTAATTATTTATTGTACAGACGAAGTCTCGCCAAGTTGCCCAGGCTTGAACCCGCAGGCTCAGGCAATCCACTCATCTCGGTCTTCCAAAGTGCTAGGATTACAGGCTGAACCACCAAGCCTGGCCGAGGTACCTGATTTTGAGCTCTCCCCTGCATATACCCTGAACTGCAGGCAAGTCGCATGAACCATTGCTTTACCAAAAGTTTTCCTGCCCCTGCGTCTTGCCTGTGCTTTCCTGCTCTGAAATGCATTTTTCTCCAACCTCACAATTTCCCGCCTCTGCCCTTCAAACTTCGAGCCAGCTTAGAAACCCTGCTCACATATCACTCTCTTCCTGAAGCCTTCCATGGCTCCCAACTTCATAGCCGTCCTTCCTTGTGGTAGCATTGTGATGACTTCCACCTCTGGGCATGGTTATATTAGTGCTAGCCTAAACTCTTCAAGACTGTAGGGCAGGTGCCTCTCTCACTGCCATGAAGTCCATTTAATTTTTTCTAACTCAATTTCTATTCTGAACTCCCCATTGGCTTGTGAATACAGTAAGTCCCCTACATATGAATCTTCAAGTTGCAAACTTTCCAAGATGCAAACGTGTGTTTGCATGTCCAGCCACTTCCGTCTTGCCCTCCATCGCCTATTGCTGATGATTCTTCAGCTCTCCCATCTCCCACCTTCTCTCCCTCCTCCAGTCAGTAACTCTTCTTGCCTGTTCACTCGATGCCAGCGGTTGTACTGTATTGTAATACTGTACTTTTCAAGGTACTGTACTGATTGAAAGTGTTTTCTTATTTATTTATTTAAGTTCCACAGGCTGTACATAGCTGTCACTCTAGCACAGGGAAAAGTATTTTCTTTATTTTTTGTTTGTTATATATTATTTGTGTGAGAATATTATAAACCCATTACGGCACAGTACTATAGAGTCAATTGTATTAGTTGGGTACTTTGTTGGACTTATGAAAGTGCTCTCAGAATGGAACGTGTCTGTTTTTAGGGGACTTACTGTATACCATCCCATTCCCCCACTCCACTCCCTCCCCTCCAGGGCAGTATCTACATTCTAGAGGACTGGGCTGTGGCAGGATAGCATATGTCGTCCTCAGAAGTCATCTGTCCCTCTGCTGGAGTGTACATCATCCTGTCTGGTCCTTGGTCACCGGGACGGGCTGGTGGCTGCCACTTTGTCTTGTTTCCCTCTGCAAGACCTCTTTGGGTCCTGCAGCCCCACTCTCCTTATGGCATCATGGTCTTCCTTGGCCCCACAGGGCCCTCCATCTGCCCCACACCATGCTGGGGCAAGAGGACTCTGCCTGGCTGCCTAGCACCCAGTTGCCTTGATGCAGCCCTGCCTGTCTGAGGTCCTAACAATTCCCCGGGGCCTGGGCCACCCTGACTCTCAGAGTTTCCAAACCTGTCTGGAGCCTTTGCAGTTTCCCCTCCCTTGGAGCTCATTCTGTTTGGAGCTTGGGTGGAAGGCTTTTATCTCCTGTGGGGTCAGGAAGCCTTGCTCTTATATTATCACGTTATTTTTCCCCAGAGTGTTAATTACCAGAGTCTATTCCATTCCCAAAAGAGTGTAGACTTTGAAGCTCAAAAGAAGCTTTTCTTCCTGAATTGTCATCCCTTCCTTCCCTGAGGCCAGGCACATGGAGTCTGCTGACTGCGTAGGGTGAGGGCCATGGCTACAAGGAAACCTGAAGAAAAATTCACTGTTAATGTTATAAAATATTCTCCTGCCACATGGTTAGTAGATAGCCTGAAGGCAGGGACCTCTATGTCATCCATCCTAATATCTCCCTAGGTTAACTGAAACTGCACCCCACACAGAGAGGGCACTAAATGCACATTTGTCAGGTGAAAGAATAAATGATGGAGTTATTTCTTGATTCTGTATTATTAGCATCTTGCTTGTGGTTTTTCATCTCACTGATATGAACAGATATCCATCTTTCTATCTGTGATATTAAAATATGGATAGAAATAAGTCAAACTACTGGTTGGGTTGACTAGATAAAATCAATGAAATAAATGAGATTAGTGATATCTGACACACTCATCAATTCATCCAGCTTATTTGAGGACTATCTTTGGGTCATGCATTGTTGTAGGAAGCATTAGGAGATAGCTGTGGATGAGATATTCAAGGACCCTAGCAGGTTGTAGGGAGACAGATAATTAGCACCTCCTCAAATTGGATATCTTCAGAAGTAGACAAGTGCTGTGAAGAAAATCACACACATAACTACAACTACACAGAAGGAAAGGCACACAGTGCTCTGATAACATTGTGTGCAACAGAGAAACCTGGGAAGGATGTGCAGAAAGAAAAGTAGGAAAAACTCGGTCAAGGAGACAGTGAAGGCGAGGGTACGTGGGCCACAGCATTTCACATAATGGGCATAGCACATGCCATGGCACTGTGGTAGGAGGCAGCAGTCCCTGCCCTCATGGAGCTCACAGCCAATTAGTAGAGGGAATGTTCTTTGTGCTACTATGGCAAGCTTATGGAGTCATTTCTGCCTGTTATTTCTTCGGGAGCTCTTGTCTTGCTAAATGTAGTTTATTTCTTTTTAAGTGGCTGCATGTTCATGATGCATGTTTTTTTATAGAGTAATGTACTCCTAGTGAGACTATCACTTGTAAGTTAAATAAGTCACAAGGGTGAGAGGGACAGGGCCAACACAGGTGAAATATGTTGTGATTGGTCTGTTGATTGACTTGACTTAGAACCTTTGACACGGTCTTGGGAAAACTCAGTCTTTGCAAATGCCAGAATAAGGCTGTGTGGAGGCCATGGGTGGGACTTGGGCTGGGTGCTGGTTGATGTGACACAAGCAGCTTTTCACAGAGAAACATCAACATTTCAGTGGCTTAGAACATACATGTTTATTTCTCATTGGGAGTTCCTAGTCTGCAGGTGGTTCCCCTGTAAGCAGTGATTTGAGCTCCCAGTATCCTTCTACTCTGGCTCCACCATTTTCAACGTGCAGCTTCCAAGGTCGTGCAGGAGGGTAAAGAGTTTGGAAAATTCTGCAGGAGAAGTTTCAGTGGGCCAGGCCCGGAAGTGACACTCATCACTTCAGCCCATATCTCTGGCCAGAACTCAGTCTCACGGCTGGGGAATATTATCAAGGAACAAGCCCAGGAAGAAGCAGAGACTGTTTTGATGAATAACGAACCAGTCTCTACAACCCTCTGCCATTTAACTGGTCCTGACACCTTTTAAAAAACTTAGATCCAAAAGGTACAAGTGCATGTTTGTTTTAGGGCTGTGTAGTGGTAGGGCTTGGGCTCCAGGTGGCCCATTCTCCAGATAGTAAGCTTTGAATTCCATCGGTCAGTTCTGAACCCCAGAACCCCTTTCCACCTCCCCCCTTTTTAGTGTCTCCAGTGTCTATTATTTCTTTATGACCATTTAGCTCCCACATATAAGTAAGAATATGAGGTGTTTGGTTTTCTGTGTCTGAGTTAGTTCACTTAGGCTGATGTTCTCCAGCTCCATCCATGTTGCTGCAAAGGACTCGATTTCCGTTTTTTATGGCTATGTCATATTCCGTGGTATATATATACACCACATTTTCTTTATCCAGTTCAATTGTTGGTGGGCACTTAGGTCGGGTTCATGATTTTGCTATTGTGACTAGTGCTACAATGAACATATGAGTACAGACATCTTTCTTATATAATTATTTCTTTTGCCTTTGGGTAGAGCCCTAGTAGTTCTGACACGTTTAATGTTTATTTTATTTACTCATTTTATTTCTTCTGTGGCCTATGTCTAGTTCTTAAAAAAAAAGCTGCAGTTGGAAAGTATGTTCATATATGACATAAATAAGTGGCACCCCTAAGGATTGCTCATTACTTTCACTTTCTTTTTGTTTGTTCATTCATTCTTTTTTCTTTTTTTTTTTTTGACATTGAGAATCGGGAATTTCTATTAATTTGATCTTACTCTACAGATTTGAACACAGCCAATTCAGCTTTCATATATTTGTCGATCTAAAAGAGTCAATGGGCAATTTATAATTTAGAAACCACCTGGCTCCATTTGGAGGTGGAATTAGGGAATGGAGTTAGCTTTGGAGAACATACGATGGTTTGGTTTTAGGGGTCACCTTATCCTGAACACATGACAAGATGGAACGCAGGCTTCTTGTGATCCAAACCCTCAATGTCTGTCTCCATCCCTAATAGCAAACGGGGAAGTGGGGGCAGTCATAGGGCCTGTTTCCAAGAACTGTTACTTTCCCCCTTGATTATATCGTGTTGCAAAATATGAAGACACGAGGGACCCTGAACACGGTTCCCCTAAATGCCCCACTGCTCACAGGGAACCAGCTGGGCTGGCTTCACATGGCTGGACAGGTGGCTTGGTAATGAAAGCCTTTCCCTTCTAACTGCAGGCCTTGTTGTGCCAGGAGTCTGAGGTGAAGAAAATGTTCTGGTTGTATGCCTGCACCAGCTGCTTTGAAAGCTTCCTCACAGCTGTCCTCAAACCACAGCAGACAGCCACATCTCTACTTTCAAAATCTTGGGGGCTTAGTGTTATTTGAGATGGGATAAGCAAACATGGAGATGGGGGAAGATTTCTTCCTGATTCAAATGTTCTGAACCTTTTTGAAGAATCAAACAGTACAAAAGAAAGTCTGGAATGCATGCATTTCCTCCTTACATCAACTCTGTGGGACAGGAGCTCTTGTTAGTCCTCATTTTACAGAGGTGCCTGTGGTGGCACAGAGAATTTAAGTAACTTGAGCAAGGTCATGCAGTCAAGTGTCAGAGTCAGGATTCAAATCCAGGCGGTCTTGCCCCCAAGTTTAGGCTCTGGTAACCTCTATTAAAAATGCCCAGGTAAACCGGACTTGGTGGCTCAGCTTGTAATCCCACGCTTTGGGAGGCTGAGGTGAGTGGATTGCCTGAGCCTGTGGGTTCGAGACCGCCTGGGCAACTTGGCGAGACCTCATCTCTACAATAAATCAAAAACCAGCCGGGTATGGAAGCGCACGCCTGTAGTTCCAGCAACTTGGAAGGCTGAGGCGGAAGGATTGCCGGAGCCCAGCAGGTTGAGGCTGCGGTGGCTGGGAGTGGCCACTGCACTCCAGTCTGGGCGACAGAGTGAGACTCCAACTCAAAAAAAAAAAAAGTGCCCAGGTAACCTCTATTAAAAATGCCCAGGCTGGGGCAACCCTCTTTTGCAAGAGCTTTTCTGTCTTATTAAATCTTTCTTTCTCATCTTCCAGTCATCCATGTCCCTCATTCTTCCTGAGCACAAGATTAAAGGAAAAAAAAAAAAAAGAATGTCCAGGCTGGGTGTGGTGACTCACACCTGTAATCCCAGCATTTTGGGAGGCCGAGGCGAGAGGATTGCCTGAACCCAGGAGTTTGAGACCAGCCCGGGCTACGTGGTTCATCTCTACAATAAATAAAAAAAATATTAGCCGAGTATGATGGTGCATACAGCTGCTTGGAAGGCTGAGGCAGAAGGATCACCTGAGCCCAGCAGGTAGAGGCTGCAGTAGCGGTGATTGTGCCACTGAACTCCAGCCTGGGTGACAGAGTAAGACTCCAACTCGGAAAAAAAAAAAAAAAAAGAATGTTCAACTCTTAACTCTTGACTTTTCTTCAAATACAGGCTCTATCCTCTGTTTCCCTCCATCTCAGTTCATGGCCATGCCATCCTTCCAGTTGCTCAGGCCAAAAACCTCCTCGAGGTCTCTCTCTCATACCCCAAGTAGAATTTATCAGGAAATCCAACGAATTATGTCTTCCATATATATCCAGAGTTTGACTGTATCTCACCATTTCCAGGGTTACTGCATCCCCTGAGGCCACTCTTCCTTGTGTGGGTCTCTTCAGTAGTCCTGGTTCTGATCTCTCTGCTTCCAGCCTTATGGCCCCTCAGTCTCTTCCCATCATGCCAGCCAGAGAAATCCAGGATGGGTAGATGGCTGTACGCCACACAATCATCCTAGGACTGAAACCCCTCCCATCTTGCTGATCACCTTCCTTTAGGTTTCTGTGCCCATCTGTGTGGTCAGAGCTGGCACAGTTCCATGTCTGCATCCTAACCCACAAAGGAGGGCGCAAGAGAAGAAATCCTGGGAAGCAATTTCCTTTTAAGCCACGATACAAACTGTGCACACACCGTTTCCACTCACTTTTTATGGGCAAGGACTTGGTCACATGCCAACCAAGCTGCAGGTGTGACTGGGAAATGTAGTCTGTGGATAGATCGCCCCCTTCTCAACTCCCCAAGAAGAGGAGCAGCGTGCCACAGCAACCCAGAGGGGCAATGCGAAGGCCAGTTAGTACACTGCCCAGATGCCTAGGTGAGTGTTGATGATGAACCTGGAGGCGAGGTGGTGACATGGAGAGAAGGGGACAGATCTGGGGTATACTTTGGAGGTAGAACTGACCCAGCATAAAATGAGGTGGGCAGAGAGGCCAAGGAGAAAGCAGGAATCAAGGATGATTCCTAGCTATTTCTGTCTTGAGAGGAGGAAGCAGTCCTTGGACATACCTGTCTCTGGAGCGACCACTGTGGACCGGTGTGTGAGAACCTCGCTCAGGGGCCCTTCTTACATCACAGTGGAGACAAATGTGGTGGGCTGGAAAGGCCTAGGGATGGAGTCTGAGGAGCAGCCTGTCAGACTAATAAAACACATCTTGTCTCAAAATGCTTCAAAGAAACAGGGAGGGCAGTCTATTCTTGGTGCATTGACAGACCAAGGTGCTGGGTATAATGGCAGCCAATTAAAAGAAGCCAGGAAGCCAGGCTTGGTGGCTCAGCCTGTAATCCCATGCCTTGGGAGGCTGAGCTGAGTGGATTGCCTGAGCCTGTGGGTTCGAGACCCGCCTGGGCAACTTGGCGAGACCTCATCTCTACAACAAATCAAAAATCGGCCGGGCGTGGTAGCGC
>CAUYQG010020071.1:0-16502 GCA_963574415.1 Tarsius wallacei | reverse complement strand
ACTTGACGAACAGTAAGTAGATTTTCTCTTCCTTTTGATCGTAATATTCTTTTCTCTAGCTTACTTTATTGTAAGAATACGGTGTATAATACATATAGCATACAAAATATGTGGCAATCGACTGTTTATGGTATCTGTAAGGCTTCCAATCAACAGTAGCCTATTAGTGGTTAAGTTTGGGGGGAGTCCAAGGTTATACATGGATTTTCAACTGTGTGGGGGGGGTGGGGTCAGCTCCCCTAATGCCTGCATTGTTCAAGGGTCAACTGTCTGAAGTCTTTACTGAGGTCAGCATCAGGCCAGGTGCGGTGACATCAGAGAATACACACCTACTGAGGAAAAAAGATTCATGTGTGTCAAACAATCATGGCGGCTGGCATACAACATTGCAGGCTGTGAGTATTATAGAATTTCAGAGAGAGAAAGAATGTATGAAAAAGAAAACTTTGCAAAAAGAGAGTCGGGGCCCAACCTATCGGTGAGTTTACTCAAGTATAACCGGGCAACCACTGAAGAACACTGGATTCTGTGTCAGCTCCAGCCCTGAATAGCCTTGACTATGTGCTGGGCGACTACGTAAGGAGAAGAGGAAGACACACTCAGCCGGAAAGCAGCAGCTGTCAGTCACAGGGAAAACGGTTGAGGCAAGCCCATTCCAGACCCCAGGAAGGAAGCGCTCACGAGGGCACCGCCATTCCTCCCTCTCCACTCCGCCCTCCCCTCTGCCCACTGAAGCCAACAGAGGTTCACAGACTTGCCTTGCCCTTGAGAGCGCATGCGGCCCCTCTGCATACAGCATCTCACTTAAACCGATGGGCACTGCAGCCCGAGTTCTGTGCTTCCGAGTAAAAAGTCTAAAGGGGATAGGATCTTCCTCAAACCCAGCAACATCGGCGCAGAGATGCAAATACAGCCCACGCAGACAGAGACGAGGGGCCGGACCACTTCTCTGAGACGGACACAGAGTTGGAGCCAAGAAAAGGAGGGAAATTATGGGGAAGGAAGAATCCAAGATCCAGTCTACCCAGGCCAGGAATGAGACATACTCCAACTCCCCTCCCCTACCACACCCACAAGGCCACACAGGGGCTCCATTCTCTGCCCTCCCAATCATGACCGTGATAAGGTTTTTTGTGCAAAGGGCAGATCACACAGCAGCTGATAGGGGTGTCACTCAGATGGGCCCCCATCCCATTGGAGGGTAAGCTTGGTGCAGCAGGTCGGGGCGGCACTCCCCACTTTCCACGCATAGCATCTGAAGGGCAACAGGTCTGCTTGAAAGCTCAGCTTGGAGCTCAAAGCGTAAAGTATGCACAGCACTGTCCCGGTCCACTGAGAGTCAGAGCCCTTAAACACAACACCGGGGGAACGCCTTGATCATGGATCCATCTGCCTTCCCGTCATCGCACCGTAACAGGTGCAGCCAACCCCACAGGCCTTCTTTCTTGAGGAAGCTGGGACAATCCCTGTACCCCAAAGAATCATCATGCTAAATGCCTACGATCCCAGGAGATATAAAGCATGACGGAAATTGAGCTAAGAACACCCCGGCCTCAGTATCCTTCATGGGATTTCAACAAGGGGACTCTAGCAACAGATGGGGGTTTCAGTCATGCACATCTCCTGAGGGGTAGACCGAGCACCGGGAGGAAAAGCTTTGGCTCTGCTGCTTGCCAGCTGGGAAATGCTTTGAAGTCACTGCCAGCTCGCTACACTTGACTTTACATACATGGAGAGGACGTGAGGATGGCAAAAGAGAAGAAAGAGGCAGAACTGGGGGAGCAGTTGGGACCTGGGGAACAGCTGATGAGTTGCCCATTTGGGAAAACTCAAGTCAGTGAACCCTTCCATTACTTTTGGTATGAATTACTTTAACATTGACCTTGCCGTCTCATGTACAGGGAAGACAGGAGTCTATTTCCAGCTCCACTCCTGAAAGGATGCAGGCCTCACCTCTCCCAGCGTGGGGAAGAGAAAACATTTTTATTTTTATTTTTTGAGACAGGGTCTCACTCTGTTGCCCAGGCTGGAGTGCAGCGGTGTGATCACAGCTCACTCTAGCCTCAAAATCCTGGGCTCAAAGGACCGTCCCACCTCAGCCTCCTGAGTAGCTGGAAAATAATTCTTTATTTTTATAGAGACAGAGTCTCACTATGTTGCCCAGGCTGGTCTTGAACTCCTGGCCTCAAGCAATCCTCCCACGCTGGCTTCCCAAAGTGCTGGGATTATAGGTGTGAGCTATTATGCCCAGTCAGAAACACTCTTTCAAAGCTTTTAAAGGAACAGCAGCCCAAGCTTACAGCTAAACACTGGATGGACACAGTCATGAGAAAACTGGGAGAAAATCAAGTTCTGGCGCTGCCACAGACCAACAGGGTGACTGTAAACAAGTGACATAATCTCTGGGAGCCTCAGTTTCCCGGTCTGTTAAATGGGGCAACACTAATCACAGCAGAAAGCACACTTCCTAGGACATTCCACACCTTGAATATAGGATAACCACCTCCTCTCCTCCCACTCACATCCTTCCTACAAAGACTATTCACACTCAAGCTTCAGGCAGAAAGACTCTATCACCATGACAGTGAGACATCTTTCCTAACAATGGCAAAGGAGGACAGCTGGGAGCACCTGGCAGGGTGGCATGGCTTCCTTTCAGGGCTCGCACAACCCATGAGCGTGAGTCACTGCTCCTCGAACAAAGCTTATCTGTGTGACATGCGGTCAAGGCAGCAAAACAGAATCTCCCACCTCGAACCTAGAGATCAAAGCCAGTGCTCACTTGGAGCTCCCAGAAGGTCTGCTTCCAAGTTGGCACATGGACGTGCGAACACAATGGTGCCATCTGAATAAACCCACCTGTGGAGTTGCTCCTGGACCAGCCTGGGAGGGGGGAGGGGCAGGTCTTCCCTCCCCGGGCTCCTGTCTCGAGAGGAGTCTGCACCAATCCATTACCCTGGCACGTGTCATTAGGCTTTTCACGTCAGGAAAGGAACAAAATGTGCCTTCCTAAGATAGGCTGGAAATAACACCATGAGTCCAGAGGCTCAAAATTAGGGACAGTGTTTTCCTTTCTTTGAAGACACTGGAGGTAAGAGACGTCACTCCAAGCATCAAGCTGCCGCTCCAGTAACAGCTCTTCATTCAGGGACATACGTGAGAAGCCGCTCACGGGCGTTCAATGGCGAGGCTGGATTCAGCGCCCCAAGAGCCGAATCGCCAGCTCCGTAATGGAGCAAGATGCGCCCCATGCAAACGTTCAGAGACCTCGGGGAGGAAAGAACTGTTGAGGTCTATCCATCTGTCAACTCTTACTCAGCATTAAGATGTCTCTAGCACTCTCCTGCATACTATTAATAGGTACACAAAGGTAAACAGATCGAATGCCCTGTACCCTTAAGCATCCATCCTGTTGTGTAACCCTGGAGTCCAACTCATTCCCAGTAAGCACTTGGTGGTATCTCCCTGAATCTGCCTCTGCTTCCAAGGGCTCTGATTTCCATCTGCGGAATCCTCGGGAAGGAAGCTACCTCTACCCACAGAGCCAGGTACGAAGCACACGGCCAGGGGAGGGTCAGTCGATGTGTCTTACCTCTTGGCCACAGGCATGGGCCCAGGGGTGGCGGTGGCTGCAGGGTCAGCCCTCAGGAATGCCAGCACAAAGCCATCTCTCCCTCCGGATCTGCAGAGGCAGGAGGCCTGCCCGCAGGAGGGAAGCAACGTTAAGAATGAAACTGTAAGCCAGGTGCAGTGGTTCACGCCTGTAATCCCAGCACTTTGGGAGGCCCAGGTGGGAAGATCACCTGAGCCCAGGAGTTCAAGACCAGCTGAGGCAACAGGGCGAGAACTCGACTCTACACAAAATACAAAAATAAGCCGGGCACAGTGGCATGCACCTGTATTCCCAGCTACTCGGGAAGCTGAGGCAGGAGGATTGCCTGAGCCCAAAAGTTCAAGGCTACAGTGAGCTATGATTGTACCACTGACTGCACTCCAGCCTGGGTGACAGAACAAGACAGAAAGAAAGAAAGAATGAAACTGCATATAGAAGAGGAGAGAATAGACATAACTGGGGGAAAAAATAGAGCCAAAAAATCACCCCAAAAGCACAACCCCCAGACCGCCCAGTTATATGAACAACCAAAACACTCAATTGTTTAAGGTGGTTAGAGTTGGTTTCTCTAGAACCTCCAAATAAAAGTGGCCAACCTAAAAATACTCTTCCTTTTAGGAATGATGAATCAGGCCTAGAGAAGCCCAGGGACATGTGCAAAGTTGTACAAACACCGGGGACCGGGCGGGCCAGGACGTAATTTTGAACGTGGCCCTCCCTCAAAACTACAGCTATTCCTGCATGCCTCCAAGCCTCACACGCTGGAGATAATAATAGCCCAGGGCCCTGAGGATGAAGGGAAATAAAAGTGCCGAAAGGCTGCCTCTCTCTTTTCTGACATGACCCGGCCGACTGGCAACAGGCGCTGGCTAGGGACTGTATTTGTTGGACCCGACGTGGGGATGGCACAAGAAATTGGCCAGCCTGTGATTTAGGGGACAAGCAACATCACCCAGCAGCCCGACGGACCCGTGACCCATGAATGCAGCCACACAGGCACCTTCCCCAAGTCGGTGCCTTACAAACAGATGCCCAGGATGACAAGGGCCCAAAGAAGCGGTGTGCGGCCCTGAGCCACGTTCATTCACGACAGGGCAGCAAAGGTGATGAGGAAAGCCATTCCAGGAGAGGCCAAACGGCCCGGCGGTCAGGGTGGAATGAGAAACCAAGACCATCTCAGCGCTTTGGTTAACCACATTCCTGGTTTCCACTTTAGAAATTTAATTAAAAACCCACACACCTGAATTTCCCGCTGGCTGGCAGTGGCATGGAGTCCCTGAGATTCCGAAAAACTTCCTTCAGCTTGATCCCGGGGCACCTAAAGAAATTTAGTCCAAAGCCCAGAGAGAGGGGTTCACAGGCAGGGGTCACAGGGAGAGGATCACAGGGCGGCATCCCTCAGAGAGAAGAAAACCTCCCGGTACGTTCTGTCACCAACTGCACCCAAAAGTTTTGCTTCTCGCTGCTTAATTTTAAAAATAGAAAGAAATATCACAGTAAAAAAAAAATCAAAATGGAAAAGAGCCACATTTAAGGTGTCTCCAAGGTCACAAGGTCACTTTCCTGTCACCAAGTAGGGGAAAGGTACACATGGAGAGTTCTGCAAAGGACAGGACCAAACACCATCTGTCCCCTGGGACCAACACAACCACTTCGTGCAAATGCTTAATTCCCCTGGAGCTGGGCACGCAGGGGACACCCAGACACAAACTGTAACAGAGTCTCCAGGGGTCTGGCTCAGCCTGGAAAAATGATCATCTTAGCCCAGCCACAGACCCCAGCTCCCCATGGGAGCCACCACAGAACTCTGACCTCTCACCAGTGTGCACAAAAGGCATGCGCTGAGAAGCATTTTCTAATGTTTTAAAAATCTGCCCACTTGACATATGAAAACGTGACCCTGTGGGACAGGGCGGCAGAAGATTCTCCAGCGTTCACTTGAATAGTGAGTCCAGTCTCGACCCTCCCAGCCCTCCCGCCCACACCCACACTTCCAGAACACCCCCACTTTTCACAGATTAAGAGTTAAGGTCTCTCCAAGGACCCAGTCCATCATTGCTTCGCTGGCCTGTGCCTTACATCCTTTTCCATGCAATAGAGATGACACCTGACGACTTCACTAGGCTGAGGGTAATATCAGACAGGACGGGGGCACAGAGCACTTGCAAAACTCCAGTTCAAGTCATCAGGACCTAAGGAACATGCTAGATCACAAACCTTTTCATTGAGAAAGAATACCCACAGCAGAGTTGAGTGCTACCCGCATCAGCTAGCTGGTCCTTATGTCCCTGGGCACTTAACTCTTGGTCAAGATGGTTTTCTCAGAGCCAAAAGCACTTCACACACAGTAGTACAGTTATTATCCCCCCCCACCAAAAAAAAGGGAAAGGAGAAAAATAACAAGTGATGGCAAGAAAACAGAGCCCTTATACATATTGGCGGAAATGTAAACTGGTGCAAACGCTGTAAAAGACAGTCTGGCGGTTCTTCAAAAAACGAAAAACAGAATCACCATACGATCCAGCGATTCCACTTCTGGGTAAGCAGGACCTGACCAGATCATTGTACACCATGTCCACGGTAGCATTATTCACGACAGCCCAAAGGTGGAGCAACCCAAGTGTCCATCAACAGAAGAATGCAGAGACAAAATGCGGTATAAACACACCATGGAATATTATCCAGCCTTAAAAAGGAAGGCCGTTCTACACATGCTACGACACGGATGAACCCTGAAGACAGGAGGCTGGGGGAAACAAGCCAGACACAAAAGGACAAATTCTGCATGATTCCATTTATACGAGGTGCTTAGTCTAATGCATGAGACAGAAGGAGAGGGGTGGTTGCCGGGGGCTGGGGGTCAGGAGGAGAGTGAGTGCTGAGTGGGTTCGGCTGGGGGAGATACAAGCAGTTCTGGAGAGAGAGGGGCGCAACAGCGTGGATGTCCCCAATGTCACAGAGCTGGACACTTAAAAATGGCTAAGACAGTACATTTTATGTTGCGTATTATTTGATCGCAATTAAAAACGGCTAACTTTTTTAAAAATTAGAAACACAAAGACGGCCCAACTGCAGAGACCACCACCATCAAGTACAGCGCAGTGAGGGTTCACCCACACGCTGAGGAAGGTGTCCCCATAGGCCAGCATCTCAGACATCCCCTCATCCCTCCTCCCACACAGACCGCGGAATCTTCAAGTCAGCTTCCCACCGGCCCACATGCGGAAGAACCAGAGGGGCTGCACCAAGGTCCAGGGAAGCGTCCAGCAAGGACCGGGAATTTGTAGAATTACAGAGAGAGGACGTCTACAGGCAAATGACTGGAAACTCGCCCACCAGGAGGGAAAGGGAACACTCCGGGAGTGACTCAAAAAACATGCCCCGAAATCCCAAGGCGGTCGCCAGCAAGGACTGCTGGGCACACAGGCACGGGCTTTCCTGGCCTGTCCCACTGGGGCTTCCCGGTCGTAAACGAAAAGGAAAGTAAACCGCTCGTGTGAAATGAGGCCAAGGACCCACTTTGGGGGTAAAGGAATGGGTCTGTGAACCATTAAAACCAGACCTGAACGATGGGCATCTTCCAAACCACGGGGGCCTCACAGGCCTGGGGGAGACCGCAGTCCCTCTGGCATTCCCCCAAAGGAAGCCACTTCTGTTTAATCGCATTCAAAGGCACCTGGTTTCCAGACTTCCGTGCAAAAACCTGTACCAACAAACCAAATGCAGGAGGAGGTGATGATTCACGTTACGAAAAGAATTCTTGGACAGAAACCTGCCACTTCAGCATTCTTCCAGGGTGCACGATTCCCCCGGGCCCTTCAGATGTCATGCGATCAACCAAGATTGGTTTGGTGTTGACGTTTTTCCAGGCACAGACCTTTCCAGGGGCACCCGAGCGGCTTCCATCAGGGTGTCCTTCCCAACGGCCTACTGGAAAGGGAAGAAATCCATCCAGAACCACCCTTGTCCTCCTGTGAAGTGAGCTGGACGCATCTGTCCTATGAAAAGGGGGTGCTGACTTGGTGTGGAGGAGCCCAACCAGCTCCAGGATGGCAGTGACACCGCCTTAGACAACGGTGGCCAGAAATAGAAGTAGCAATGGTCTGTGTTTGCACACAAACAAACACACCACAAAGCTGCCTCCAAAAGGACATCTGAGCACCCAGGGACCTCACAAGCACGACGGGAGAGACTGCAAATCTAATTTATTCCCGCAGCCCAGAGTGGCAGTTCCTACGTCATTCACCCAAACGCAGTCACTTCTGTCTTGACCAAATACAAAGGGCACCTTATTTCAAGACTTCCATGTCAAAACCTGTACCAACAAACCAAATAAGTATATGTGGGGACCCAGACCAGGCGGAGCTAAGCCAGGAAGGCTTCCCGGAAAAAGAGAAAGAGGAACGTGGAGAAAGAGAAAAGCTTTGTGGTTGGGTAAGCTTCAGCGGAAAAGACTCAATGAGGCTTTGGCTGGCCAAAGTTTCTTAAAGGGTCCACTTGTGTCAGAATGGCCTGGGGAACTTGTCAGAAAGGCAGATCCCTCGGCCCTAAAGGTGAGGGTGGGGTGGCTGCATTTGTAATAAGTCCTGTGAGCTGTTCATTCTTAAGCAAACCACAACTTGAAGGCCAGGGGACAGGTGGAGCAGGCCCAAGTGAATAGTCTGGGAGGAGCTGCCGCTTCTGAGAAGGAAGGACCCACGAGGAGGCCCTGAGAAGGACAGGCAGGTGTAGACAGAACCGCCTGCCAGAACCCCACCCCCCAGCCCCTCTCTCCTGAGGCTTCCTGTTATGATCCTTGCTGGAGACGGCTGGCTACAGAAGGCGTCTGTGCCAGAGAGAGAAATGAATATTCTTCAGTTCACAAGCTATAAAGTGACCAAAGGACGGTTGGGAGCGTTTCAAAGAGGAAAAGGCAAAGTCAAGGCTAGGCAGCCGTGCCCTAACACAGGAACAGAGAAACTCTATCCGGGCAACAGAAGTCTGCTCTGTTGAGATTTAAGTAACCTCCAAACTTCCTTATCCCAAACAAACGTCACCTCCACTCGGCGCAGGCAACCGCCCCAAGCTGGACAAGACAGCGCCCTGCTTGAATCAGACAGTCCCAGTTCAAGTGTGTCTCACTGGCGACCGTTTAGACTCATGTGGTCTCAGGTAGAGGGCAGAAAGGCCTCGTTCGTGGGCCTCGTCAGCTTCACACACGTGTGCTCTTGGGCACAGCCGGGTCCAGCCTCCATCCACACCAGTCACTTCCAAAACCCCCTGCAATCCCCCACTTCTCTGAGGAGAAAGTCCCCTAAGGAAAAGGAGAATCACTTCCCAGCCGAGACTGCCTGACAATCCCTAAGTCCACTCTGAGGTCAGAGCAGAAATCCGTGTTCCTTTAACTCTGCCCAGGTAACCAGGAAATGCTGTCCCGGCTGGGTCTGCAGGCTCAGCACCTCGACACACCAGCTGCTCTGGCCCGTGAGTCACCTGCGCAGGCATTGCACAGCGAGCTTGTCAGCAGCGGGTTCGGGTGCTCAGCGCCCAGCTCTCACGCACACCGGATGTCAACCGGCCACCCTCCCCCAAAGACGTGTCAGGACAGATTGGGTTATAACCCAGGCTTCACTCAACGACACATTCCCAGTGGAGGTTTGGAGAGAGGGATGGAGGGGGTCCACGGAGATGCTTTTCCCACTCACGAGCAGGGAAGCTGGGCTCCCAGGCCCTGGGGGTGCGAGGTGGCTCTGCTGCCATCCATAGGGAGGGGACCCAGTCAACCGGGAAAGGGAGATGAAATTGGAGTCCCAACTTCAAGCCTTCTCCGGAGCAAAGACCATCAGCTGCACCTCTCTCAGCACCCATTTTTTTTTACAAGGCAGCTTTGTAGATCCGGGATTGGATCCTGGACCACAAAAAGGACATCAGTGGGACAACTGGAGACATTGAAGAAGGCTTTGAGATTAGTTAAAAGTATTGTATCCTCGCCGGACGCAGTGGCTCACGCCTGTAATCCTAACACTCTGGGAGGCTGAGGAGGGAGGATTGCTTGAGTCCACGAGTTCAAGACCAGCCTGGACAACATAAGACTCTATCTCTACAAAAAATCTTTGTAATAATTAGCCAGGTGTGGTAGTGCATGCCTGCAGTCCCAGCTACTAGGGAGGCTGAGGCAGGAGGCTCGCCTGAGCCCAGGAGGTCAAGGCTGCAGAGACAGAATGAGACCTTAATTCAGAAGAAAAAAAAAGTATTGTATCCTGCACCTACGATCAGTTATCCAATGCCAACAGGTTATTCTCAATAAGACACCAGAAATCTATGTAAATGTCTGTTTTTCATAACTGCTCTTTATATTGTGTTATATCAGACAAGATTGTTGTTTAAGAAACACGGGAAATGCAGAAATGACTGCAGTGCAGCAATAACTAGGAGGCACTTATTGCCTGAGCCCACGGGTTCGAGACCCGCCTGGGCAGGCGAAACCTCATCTCTACAATAAATCAAAAAAATTAGCCGGGCGTGGTAGCGCGCGCCTGTAGTTCCGGCTACTCGGAAGGCTGAGGCGGAAGGATCGCCGGAGCCCAGCAGGCCAAGGCTGCGGTGGCCGGGAGCGGCCACCTCCCGGCCACCACACTCAAGTCTGGGCGATCGAGTGGGACTCCAACTCAAAAAAAAAAAAAAAAAAAAATTAGACTGGGCTTGGTGGCTCAGCCTGTAACCCCAGCACTTTGGGAGGCTGAGGCAAGTGGATCGCCTGAGCCCACGACTTCAAGACCAGCCCGGGCAACTTGGCAAGACCTGTCTCTACAATAAATCAAAAATTAGCCCAGCAAGGTAGCTACTTGGAAGGCTGAGGCAGAAGGATCACCGGAGCCCAGCAGGTCGACACTGGGGTGGCCATGAGTATGTCACTGCACTCCAGCCTGGGCAATGAAGTGAGACCCCAACTCAAAAATAATAATAAAAATAAGCAAAGAACTTACTATAGCATAGTTTTCATTGAAACAATAATTTATAAAACTATTCAACTTGCTGCATCCTTCATTTTAAATTTATAGTCCTAATTGATTAGTTGTTAAATATTGCTTAATCATGGCTGAATCTGCTTTTCTTTTAATCATGATGATTTACCTTTTTATTATCATCCAATACTGTGTTCATGCTCTCTATCCACAAGGTGTCAATGGGACCATCAAATACAACCCATTTCCGATCAGGTGTTTCTGATAAGGCAAATTCTCTAAAAGTGTTAGCCACAATACCATCAGCCCACTAAAGAAAAAAAAGAAAGAATTGGAAAGTTCCCTTCATAAAATTGGATTTAGCAGAGAAACTATGAAAACATTTCAAATTTCTTGGTTTAATGTGCATTATCAATAAGAGAGTTGAAAATGTTTATATTGTAGATTACCTCATGAGACACTGGGTCGAACTGTCCAAAAAGTTGGCCCATAGTAATAGATTTGGGGTTTACAGTTCTGTAAATAACCTTTTCTTCCTCTCCATAGCCACGTTCATTCATAAAAGTTAAAGTATCAGCCAGCATGTGCAGAACTTTTGTCTTAGCGGCAAAAGGCTCTCCTACTAACATAAAACTATTACAGAAAAACAGTAATTATACAATAAGATTCTAACAAAAAGGTATACTTATGTATGCCAGTATATAGAAATTTACCCTGTGATAATTACTATATATAATTTTTGAAATCATATAGGTTTTTCTCAGACATGAGGAAAACACATTTAACTTTTAAACTGGTTGACTCTAAATCATATACTTCATATTAACATTATTTTCTCCATAAGGGAATATAATTACAAGTCTCCAAATGAAAATGAAAACTTATTATCTGTATACACTTAAAATAAAAAACTGAGACTTGAGGCGCCCTAAGGAGAGGAGTGGGAAAGATTTTAATTTCCAAGGTCTTCATTTGCTATACCAATTATTAGTGTTCTTTGCCATATTTCTGGATCTCCTTCTTTCTGGCATATATAGAGTTCCTGGTCCTCTTATGAAAAGACTAGGTGACTAGCTCTAACCAAAGAGTAATAAATAGAAATTATGGGAGGATAAATGCCAGCCGGAGTTACAGAGCTCTCTTTTCTCTCCAGCATGGCTGTGTCCCACAATATTGAGGCAGTAACCACTCTAACAGCCTGGGGCCCTGCATGATTATGATGAGCGGAGCATCCCTGCTAACCTATAATGAAGACACACTATAAATGAGAAATAAATCTTTGTTTTTTAAGTCACTAAGATTTGGATGTTTATTGCTCCTAGAGAATAGTCTAGCCCACCCTTAATAACAGAAATTCGTACCCAGAAGAGAGAAAAAGTGTCCTTGTCATTATTTTTAAAAGGCTAAAATATGTGGCATTGTCTTAGAGGTTGGGTCATAGGTACCAAATTAACTGCTACCAGAGGCTAAAATATCAGCAGTTATTGTTGTGCCATGATGAAATATTTGGTAAGTTTATTTCTTGAGATAACCCAGAAGATAGATAATGTACCTAATGAAATTGGTAGTTTCAGGGAAAAGGATAGTGAACAGAATGTAATTAGTATATATGGCATCTAATGACATCATCCAATGAGGAATTATAAGAAAGAACTGAGTCCAGAAAAAAAAAAAAAAGGCCAGTTTGTAAACAGGAATGAAAAGAAATAGAGAGATCAGATTCAGGGACTTGTAGGATTGAATGAGGCAACTTATCTTCATCCCCAATTGGTAATAGATAAAATTAAGAAAAGATCGATCAAAACTCAGCATGGTATCAAGGATCAAATCAAGGTTAAGGCCATTGTATCACATTGTTAAAATTTATGAAGAATTAATATGGTTCCTAGTAATCACTTTAGAAGGATAAAATAATTTATGGAAAATAGACTTAAGAGGCTGGGTGCAGTGACTCACGCCTGTGATCCCAGCACTTTGGGAGGCTGATGGGGAGGATTACTTGAGCCTAGGAGTTCAAGACCGGCCTAGGCAATATAGCAAGACCTCATCTCTACAAAAAATCAAAAGATTAGCTAGGCGTGGTGGCATACACCTATAGTCCTAGCTACTCGGGAGGCTGAGGCAGACGAATCACTTGAGACCAGAAGTTCGAGACTGTGGTAAGTCATGATTGTGCCACTGCAATTCAGTCTGGGTGACAGAGTGAGACCCCGACTCAAAAAATTTTTTAAAAAAAGAAAAGAAAAAAGAAAGAAAATAGACTAAGATTGTCGTCTCCTAAACTAAGCCTAATAGGGTCAAGAATACTACAAGGAAATTGTAAAAGGTATGACAATAAGGACAGTAGTTATGGCTATGGGCACATGGAGCTACCTGGAACCAAATACATAAAAAGCAGAATAAGTTTTTGAAGGAGTTTACTGACCAAAAAACCATAAATCTAGCCTAACACATATGTGAATGCTCAAGACTTAAAATGATCCTTGGATAATGAAACATGAGGATTGATTGTACTATTCCTCTTATTTTAGTATATGTTTGAAATTTTACATTTTGGTAACACTATCTTTAAAAAAATTATGATTATTGAGATCCCAACTTTCTACAGGCAGGAAGCAGGTTAAGAACATTTCTCAGTTCCCAAGGACAATATTTTTATTGTCCACACATGACCAGGTAAGAAAATGAGAATGGAAAGACCTCTCAGAAGGTTAAACCAAGGCCTATGGAGAAAAATTAACTGAAAAGCCCCTTCCAGGGAGCAAAATCAAGCAGAACTAGATTCAGGTTTTAAGGGACCTTATGTTTATATAACTGGGGGGGAGGTGCTTTCTAAGAAAATACGTATATAAAATCATGAATACAAAATGTCCATAATCACTTTAATGACATCCTATATAACAAATCATGTATACAAAATGCCCCTTGAGCCGGGCTCGGTGGCTCAGCCTGTAATCCCGCGCCTTTGGGAGGCTGAGGTGAGTGGATTGCCTGAGCCCGCGGGTTCGAGACCCTCCTGGGCAACTTGGTGAGACCTCATCTCTACAATAAATCAAAAATTAGCTGGGTGTGGTAGCGCACGCCTGTAGTTCCAGCTACTTGGAAGGCTGAGGCGGAAGGATTGCCGGAGCCCAGCAGGTCGAGGCTGCGGTGGCCAGGAGCGGCCACTGCACTCCAGTCTGGGCAGCAGAGTGAGACTCCAACTCAAAACAAACAAAAACAAACAAACAAAAATGCCCCTTGGATGTGGTCCTACAAGTGAGAGGTCCTGAAATTTAAACTCTATTAGTTTCACAGTCAATCCATCTTTGGAATCCTCACATGCCCAGCTGGATTCAGAATTGTTACAGAGCAGTGTTGACTATGTCTCCTATTCTCCAATTTCTGACTGGGAGTGTTTGTTCTGGTAATCCTGTTCTGGTAAACTCACTATTGTATACCTGCTGTATGGAGGGATAATAACTTGTCTTTCTAGATTCTAGGTCATGGGATCAAGTGAAACAACTTCCAGATATGATATAAAGACTACCATGTATCACCTAGAGATTCTGAACTTTGAGTCTGGTTCATTTATTGATTGAAACTTTTAGGTTGTCTCCCTGAGAAGGGAAAAGTATATTTTATGTACATGAAGGAGAGTGAATAACATATTAGATGACTCAAAGGGCAAATTGTGTTGCTTATTAGTAATGGGTCACTGAATGAGCACTTCTTACCAATCCTTGCTGGACATGTAGTACAAAAGAGAAGTAAGCGTTTGCCTTTTGGAATTGTTTGCTCCCTAGATTATGTAATATTCAGTTTGCTGAGGCTTTGGTTCATGAATTTAGTTGTTTCAACAGTTTAATTAGAAAATGTCTAGCCGGCAACTCAGGAGGCTAAGGTGGCAGGATCACATGAGGCCAGAAGTTTGAGACCAGCCTGGATAACATAGTAAGACTCGGTCTCTACAGATTTTGTTTTAAAACTTAGTTGGGTGTGGTAGCACACACCTGGAGCACCAGCTACTTGGGAGGCTGAGGTGGAAGGATTGCTAGAGCCTACAATAAGTTATAATCACATCACTGCACTCCAGCCTGGGGGGCAGAGCAAAACCTGTCTTTAAAAATAAATAAGAAAATAAAAAATAAAAAAATCTAACTATAGCAATCTATAATCTTACCCATGTCTAACAATCATCATTTCATATGTCTGAATCATTTTTTCAAGAAAAAATTTAACAGGCTGAAGATTATGTACTTTGCAGGCTTCATGAGCACATTCCAAAAATTCCTGAAATAAAAGAAAATGGAATGCATTTTTATAAATTATAAATTATGTCATACAAGTCTTACAAGTATAGACTTTCAGTTTACAAGTAAAAAAATTATATCTTCTTATATTGGTAAATTATTTCTTAAAGCTTTATTTTTCTCAAATTAAGAGGAGGAACAATTAGACTTAAAATACTTTTAATATATTAGTATTCCCCATAGCATTAGGTGTGCTGCATGAAAACAACTTAGTGTTTCTCTGAATTCTACTCTTGGTTAGGATATAGAAGGATATGCCAGACAATCTTTCACACTGTAGTAACTAGAAATAAACAGAGAAGCTAAACAAAGCATTACAAATTTAAAGATATAGGAGTGATTTGGACGCAAATATATCTAAAGGAACTACATTTCAGAAAGTGGTAAGCCTTTCCTAGATAAATACAAAGCAACAGCTGTTTTCACCCCAGGGACATTTTCTAGGTCTGGACATGGTGAATGTTGGATCACGCCTTCTATAGATAGAATGACTTTGCTAAAGTAAGGAGAAACCAATAGAGATTTTAATGATTGTTTGGGCTTATGTAACAGATTTGAATCTGGAGGAGTCCCAAATGCAAAGCTGGTTCTCCCCCTTTTTTGTCCATGCTTTTGCTGAACATGTAGTGACACAAGAAACTGTGACACAGCTAAGAAAGACATAGAGAGTTTAGTCTCAGGATACTTAGATCTCAAAATCCTGCTAGAGGAAAGGGCAGGACAATTCTTGATCTAAAAACATTTGAAATCAGAGGTAAACTACAGCTCTATAATGTTGCAACAAAACTCTGACTTAGGCCCACTCCTAATTGAATTGATTAGCAACTCAACCCAGCTACCTGAAAGAGGAAAAAACATGGTTTTTCTGCAGGAAAATAATACTAGTTTAGCCTCAATAAGTATTTTATAAGTATTTTATATACAATGTTTAACATATAATCAAAACTTATAGGGCAACCCCTTTGAGTCCCCTCCCACTGTGGGGGCTTTTCTGTCCTCTCAATAAATCCTGCTTTCTAAAACAAACAAAAACTGATAAGTCATAAGTAGCTGATGACCAAAAGAAAAAACAGTAAACAAACTCACAGATAACCCAGACATCATAATTAACAGATAAGAACTTTAAAATAACTTTTATAAAGTAAATAAAATAGACAATACAATGGGAAAAAAATATGTGAAAAGACATAGAATTTCGGCAGAGAAAAGGAATCTCTAAAAAGAACCAAACTGGACACACAAGAACTAAAACCAAAATTAAGAAATTAGGAGTTCACTGGCTGGGTATATCAGCAGACTAGACAATATCAGCAGACTGGACAAAGCCCAAAAAATGATCATTAATCTTGAACATAGCACCATAGGAAAGTATTCAAACAAAAGCACAGAGAGAAAATAATTATAAAGAAGAGGGCTGTAATCCCGCGCCTTGGGAGGCTGAGGTGAGTGGATTGCCTGAGTCCGCGGGTTTGAGACCTGCCTGGGCAACTTGGCGAGACCTCATCTCTACCATAAATCAAAAAATTAGCCGGGCGTGGTAGCGCGTGCCTGTAGTTCCAGCTACTTGGAAGGCTGAGGCGGAAGGATCGCCAGAGCCCAGCAGGTCGAGGCCCGGAGTGGCCACTGCACTCCAGTCTGGGTGACAGAGTGAGA
>CAUYQG010020070.1:0-11204 GCA_963574415.1 Tarsius wallacei | reverse complement strand
AAGCACAGAAGAAAAAAACAAAAAAAAGATGACCACACACTTCTCAAGAGAACAACAGAGCACATAATCAATAGAGAATACAGTGCAACAAGAAACTTGAAAACACAAACATACATCAACCCAAAAGCCAAAAGAAAACAAGCAGACAAAGGAAAAATTTTACAAGACGCTCATGGCAGCTATAAAAAAATCACATTTCAATAATCAGCCTGAATATGAATGGACTAAATGCACCACTGAAAAGACACAGAAGGGCTAACTGCATAAGAAACCATGAAAAAATTATTTGCTGCATCCAGGAGACTCATCTCACTACAAGGGATGTACACAGGCTCAAAGTTAAAGGATGGAAAAGAATTTTCCATTCAAATGATTCACAAAAGAAGGCAGGAGATGTGATCTTAATATCAGACAAAACAACCTTTAAGCTATCAAAATTTTAAAAAGATGCAAAAGAATACTACATAATGATAAAAGTTTCAATGCATCAACAAGAAATATCCATCCGAAACATATACGTACCCAACACAGGAGTACCAACATTTATAAAACAACTACTAAGTAAACTAAAAAAAAATATTGACATTAACACTATTATAGCAGGGGACTGAATACCCCACTAACAGCTCTAGATATCATGGAGGTAAAAAGTCAACAAGGAGATCCGGAACCTAAACTTGACACTCGACCAAATGGACTTAATAGATACCTACAAATTATTCCACCCAACAACCACAGAATATACATTCTACTCATCATCACATGGAACATACTTCAAGATAGATCACATCCTTGGCCATAAATCAAGTATAAAAAATTTCAAAAGGTTGAAATCTTGACATGCACATTTTCCGACACAGTGGAATAAAAATAAATATCAATATGAACAACATTTCCCCAAATCCCACAAAGACGTGGACACTAAAGAGATGATGCTGAACAACTGCTGCGTCAACACTGAAATCAAAGCAGAAATTAAAAGATCCCTGGAAACAAATGAAAATGAAGAAACATCTTACCAAAACCTCTGGAATGACATGAAGGCAGTTGTAAGAGGGTAATTTATATTTCTACAAGCACATAGCAAGAAAACAGAAAGATCAGAAGTGGAGAGCCTAACAAATCACCTAAGGGAGCTGGAAAGAGAAGACCATCAAAAGTTCAAATTTAGCAGAAGAATCCAAATCACCAAAATAAGAGCCAAAATATGGAACATAGAAGACAAAAATATCGTAGACAGCATCAACAAAACAGAAAGCTGGTTCTTTGAAAGAATTAACAAAGTTGATGGACCCCCTAGCCAGAATGACTTAGAAAAGATTATCAGAGATGACTATGTACACCTATATGGACATAAACTTGATAACCTAAATAAAATGGGGGGGTTTCTGACATAATACAACCTCCCCAGGTTAAAACAAGAAGACATCAAGACACTAAATAGACCAATATCAACCCAAGAAATTGACTCTGTCATACAAAAACTATGTACAATAAAAAGCCCTGAACCAGATGACATTCCAGGAGAATTCTACAAAACGTACAAGGAGGAGCTGATACGAATCCTATTGAAAGTATTCCAGGTAATTGAGCAAGATGGAATTCTCCCCAAATCATTTTCTGAAGCTAACATCACACTGATACCCAAACTGGGTAATGATTGAATAAAAAAAGGGAACTACAGGCCAATATCCCTTATGAACATAGATGCAAAAATCCTCAACAAGATTCTAACAAATCGGATCTAAAAACACATCTCAAAAATCATCCACCATGCCAAAGTAGGCTTCATTCCCAGGATGCAGCGCTGGTTCAACATTTGCAAGACCATAAATGCAATTAAATACATCAGCAGATATAAAAACAAGAACCACATGATTATATCAGTAAATGCAGAAAAAGCTTTTGATAAAACCCAGCTTCCCTTCTTGATAAAAACCCTCAAACACCTAGTTATAGAAGGAACATGCTTCAAAATAGTAAGTGCAATCTATGATAAACCCACAACTAACATATTACTAAATGAACAGAAATTGGAAACAGTTCTCCTGAAAACTGGAACAAGAATAGGCTACCCACTCTCACCCTTCTTGTTCAACATTGTGCTGGAAGCCCTAGCTTGGACAATTAGATAAAAGAAGAAAATTGGGGGTATCCAAATAAGAAAAGAGGAAGTCAAGTTATCCCTCTATTCTGATAATATGATCCTATACCTTGAAAATCCAAGAGAATCTGTCAAAATCTGCTTGCACTGATAAAGGACTTTGGCAAAGTTCCAGGGTACAAAATAAACATGCAAAAGATAGTTGCATTGCTGCACACCACCAACAATAGGCAGAGACTCAAATTGAAAGCACAATCCTATTCTCAATAGCCAAAAAAAAAAAAAAAAAAAAAGAAATACCTCTGCATCTTCCTAACCAGAGAAGTGAAAGACCCTTACAATGAGAATTATACAACACTGCTTAAAGAAATCCAAGAAGACACAAACAAATGGAAAAATATTCCATGCTCATGGATAGGCAGAATCAACGTTGCTAAAATGTTCATGAAACCAAAAACAATTCACAGATTCAACGCAATATCCATTAAGTTACCAACATCACTCTTCTCAGACCTGGAAATGACAATGCAGAAATTCAAGTGGAAACATAAAAGACCATGAATAGCCAAAACAATTCTTAGCAAAAGAAACAAAGCAGGAGGTATCACACTTCCAGACTTCAAACTTTACTAAAAGGCTACAGTAATCAAAACAGCCTGGTATTGGTACAAGACTAGGCTTATAGACCAGTGGAACAGGATAGAGATTTCAGAAGCAAAGTCTCAATTTCTCAACCAACTCATCTTTGACAAAGCCTCCAACAACAACTACTGAGGAGAGGAGAACCTACTCAGTTGAATGGTGCTGGGAAAACTGACTGATCACATGCAGAAGATTAAAACAGGACCCATATCTATCACTATACACAAAAAATAACTCTAAATGATCAAAGACTTTAATGCAAAACCTTAAACTATAAGAATAGTTTCTTATAAGAAACTATAAAAAGAAAACACAGAAGATACCTTTGTGGAAATTGGAACTGGCAACCAATTCTTATTCAAAACCCTAAATGCCCATATCTTAAGAAATAACATAGACAAGTATGACATCATCAAACTAATGTGCTTCTGAAAAGCAAAACAAACCATCAAGGGAGCAGGGAGACAGCCCACAGAATAGGAGAAAATATTTGCCAAGTTTATCTGGCAAAGGCTTAACATCTAGGATCTACAAGGAACTCAAACGCTGGAAGGAAAGAAAGACAAACAGCCCTACTAAAAATTGCACAAAAGACATGAATAGGCACTTCTCAAAAGAAGATATGTGGGCAGCTAACAGACATATTAAAAAATGCTCAGCTTCACTCCTTTTCAGAGAATTGCAAATCAAGACCACATTTTAATACCACCTAATCCCAGTAAGAATGACCATAATTAATAAAACAAACAGCAACAGATGCTGGCAAGGATGTGGAGAAAAAGGAACGTTTCTACACTGCTGGTGAGAATGCAAACTAGTGCAGCCTCTTTGGAAGACAGTGTGGCGATTTCTGAAAGAACTAGAAATTAACCTTCCATATGACCCAGCAATTCCCCTATTGGGAATATACCTGGGGTACCTCAAATAATTTTACAAAAAAGATACCTGTACACTTATGTTTATTGCAGCTCTATTCACAATAGCAAAAACACGGAACCAATAATTTTGTCCATTGAAGCTTAACTAGATGAAAAGAAATGTGGTGCATATACACAATGAAATATTATTCGGGCATAAAGAAGGACAAGCATATGGACTTTGCAGCAACTTAGATGCATTTTGAGTCTATCATACTCAGTGATCTATCACAGAAACAAAGAACAGTGTATCATATGTTCTCACTCATAAGTGGACCTAGCACAATTAAGAATGCTATTGGCAGTAGTGGGAAATTATCAGGGGAGGGGACATGGGATTGGCAGTTGAAGGAAACTGCTAGGGGAGGGAGGGGCATACCTCATCAACAAGGGTACCTGCATAATCAACATTTGTATACCTAACCCTGAATTGTACTCCACATCTCATAATAAAAAAATAAATAAAATAAAATAAAACATTTAAAAAATAAAAAGAAACCACAAAGGTGGAAGTGTGAGAAGGAGTTGAGGGTTGAAAAATTACCTACTGGGTATAATGTTGACCATTCAGGTGATGGATATACTAATAGCCCTGACTTTACCACTACACAATATATGCATGCAAAAAAAACTGTGCTTGCACCATCTAAATACATGAAAATTTTAAAAAAGTGAAAAGATGAACAATTTTTAAGGCACTTCCTAAGTATGGAGAGTCTGAATTGTCATTGACCATAATTAAAGTTGCTCAATTGAAAAAGTAACTCACCACTTGCCTTTTCGTTCCTGTTTGCTTTTGTAAACCATTCCATTTCTTTTTTTTTTTCTTATTATTTATTTCTGGTTCCTACTTATTCTGATAATCTTTTTAAAAAATTATAATTATCACTGATAAATATCTAATGTAATAATTTATTTTGCCAAGACGATGTATATTTCTTTGTACAATGTATGAATACTATTGAAAAAACCAAAACATCACTTTTCTTGCATTTTATATGTTATCTTTGGTATTTCTTGATTTTTATTTGCATGGTCATGTTGAAATCTGCTTCTAAAATTATCTATTGGTTTTGTATAAAACTACTAAATTTTAAATGATAGTAAAGACTTTGGGGAGATTTTTCTGCCTATGCATATTAGAGTCTATTGTGTTTTTCTTAGTCACCATATTTCATATCTATTAACACTGACAACATAATTTCTTCAGAATAGAATTTCTGGTGGTATTTTCTTCCTTCACTTTTGGTCAAACATAAGCATTCAAAGGGACATGAGCCTTACAATAATAGCAGATTAATTTAAATAATAATACTTTAACTAAACCAATTGAATTTTAAAATAGACTTAATTTATGTTTGCAATAATAATATTGTTCTGGGGAAATTTCTTAGCATTAGTAAGGGGACAAACTTGAATAGTTACATAACAGTGGCAGAAGGATTGAACACCTGGGAATTTTCTTGAAACTTAAGAAAGCTGCTCACATATTTCCTGTTGTTTATATCCTTCCTGATTATGACAGTGTTAAATATTTAAGGAAAAACACTTCCTGAGATATTTCTGATTTGACTGCATCAGCAAGCTATTGAATATCTTAGCAGAGTGTTATGCAAGTTCACCCCTCCTTCTCTACTGAATATATTATGCATTAATTCACATTTAAAGGGTAACTAAACTGTTAAACAGAACGCTGTCAATTTATAATCACAGTAGATATAGGCAAAATTAGACAAGTAGTAGTGTGCCATAGAAAGTAAATTTCTTAGAAAATTAAGCAACAAATTTACACTTCCAGCAACAGTGTAGAAGTGTTCCCTTTTCCCAAGATCCTTTTCTGCATATATATTTTTTTTAATTATTGATGATGGTCATCCTGACTGGAGTTAGGTGGTATCTCAATGTGGTTTTAATTTGCATTTCTTTGATAATTATTGATGCTGAGCCTTTTTTCATGTATATGGTGGCTGCTTGAATGTCTTCTTTTAAGAAGTGTCTGTTCATATATTTTGCCCACTTTGTAATAGGGCTGATTATTTTTTTTTCTCTTCAACACATTTGAGTTCCTTGTAGATCCTTCATCAGATGCACAGTTGGCAAATATTTTTCCCCACTCTGTGAGCTGTCTTCCCAACCTCAGTGGAAAACAGTGTGGCTATTCCTAAAAGATCTAAAAATTGATCTTCCATACGACCCCAAAATCCCCCTTCTGGGAATATACCTGGAGGAACTCAAATCACTCTATGAAAAAGGTACCTGTACATGCATGTTTATTGCAGCATTATTCACAATAGCAAAAATATGGAATCAACCATGCTGCCCATCGAAAGAGGACTGGCAAAAAAAAAAAAAACGTGGTACATATACACAATGGAATATTAGTCATAAAGAAGTAAAAAATTATAAACTTTGCAGCATCTTGGATGAACTTAGAGTCTATAATGCTGACTATCACTCACAGAAACAAAGATCTGAGTACCACATGTACTCACTCATAAGTGGGTCTTGAACAATTATCATAATACTGTAAGAAAAGGATTGGCAGTAATGAAAAACAAGACAAGACCACCAGAACTTTAGCAGAATAATCCAGATCACCAAAGTAAAAGCACAAATATGGGACATAGAAAACAAAAATATCATAGAAAAAATCAACCAAAAAAAAACTGGTTTTTGAAAGAATAAACAAGATTGATGGACCCCCTAGCCAGAATGATCAACAAAAAGAGAAAATAGGCCCATATAAACACATTCAGAAATGCAAAAATCAAATCACAACAGACCCCAAAGAAATACAAAAGATTATCAGAGATTACCATGCACATCTATAGGGAAACAAACTTTATAACAGATGAAATGGAAGACTTTCTGATATCACACAGCCTCCAAAGTTTGAAACAAGAAGACACTGAGACCACTAAATAGACCAATCCAGGAAATTGACTCCATTATAAGAAAACTACCTACCAAAACAAGCTCTGGACCAGCTGGCTTTCCAGTGAAATTCTTCAAAACATACAAGGAGGAGCTGAAACCAATCCTATTGAAAGTATTTCAGGCAATTGAGAAAGATGGATTTCTCCCCAAACGATTTTAGGAAGCTTATGCCACACCAATACCCAAACCAGGTAAAGATCCATAAAAAAAAAAAAAAAAGAAAACTACAGGCCAAGATCCCTAATGAAAAATTGTGAACAAGATTCTAGCAAATCAGATCCAACAACACAACTCAAAAAACGTCCAACGTGACTAAGTAGTCTTCATCCCCAGGATGCGGGGCTGGTTCAACATCCGCAAGACTACACATATAATTAAATTCATCAACAGATATAAAAAAAGAACGAAATGATTATATCATTAGATGCAGAAAAAACTTTTGATAAAATCCAGTATCCTTCTTGATTAAAACCCTCAAAAACCTAGGAACATAACTCTAAATAGTAAGCATCATCTATGATAAACCGTCAGCCAGCATATTGCTAAAGGGACAGAAACAGAAAGCATTTTCCCTGAAAATGGGAACAAGACAAGGCTACCCACTCTCATCCATCCTGTTCAACTTTATGTTGGAAGTCCTAGCTAGAGCTGTTAGACAAGAGAAGGAAATCAGGTATATCCAAGTTGGAAAAAAGGAAACTAAGTTATCCCTCTTTGCTGACAATATGATTCTACAACTTGAAAACTCAAGAAAATCTGTCAAAAATATCCTTGCACTGAAAAAGGACTTTTTCATAGTCTTGGGGTACAAAATAAATACACAAAAGAGAGTCCTATTCTTATACACCAACAACTAAGCAGAAAAGCAAATAAAAAGCACAATTCCATTCACAATAACCACAAAAAACAAAAAATGAAATACCTCAACATCTTCCTAAACAGAGAAGTGGAAGATGTCTACAATGAAAACTGCAAAACACTGCTCAAATAAATCCAAGAAAACACAAGCAAATGGAAAAATATTCCATGCTCATGAATAGGAAGAATCAACATTTTAAGATGTCCATCCTATCAAGGACAATCTACAGACTCAATACTATACCCATTAAATTACCAACATCATTCTTCTCAGACTTTGAAATGACAATACAGAAATCCAAACTCAACCACGAATAACCAAAATAATCCTCAGCAAAAGAAATAAAGTGGGAGGTATCACACTTCTAGATTTTAAACATTACTATAAAGCTGCAATAATCAAAACAGCCTGTTATTGGCAAAAGAACAGGCATATGGACCACTGGAACAGAATAGATTCCAGAAGCAAATCCTCCATTTCTCAGTCAACTCATCTTTGACAATGTCTCCACCAACAACACTGGAGAGAGGAGAACCTATTCAATAAATGGTTCTGGGAAAACTGTTTGACCACATGAAGAAGATTGGAACAGGAACCCTGTCTATCACCACACACAAAAATCAACTCTAAATGTATAAAAGACCTAAACATAAAACCTCAAATAATAAGAGTCTAAGAAAACACAACAGACACCTTTTTGAAATTAAGAGTAGGCAACCACTTCCTGACCCAATCCCAAAAGCCCATGCTTAAAATAAGATAGACAAGTGGTACCTCATTCAACTGAAAATCTTCTGCAAAGCAAAATAAACCATCACGAGTTTGGGAAAATGGCCCACAGAATGGGAAAAAAAATATTTTCCAACTCTATATCTGACAAACCCCCTAACATCCAGGATCTGCAAGGAACTCAAACGTGCCAAAAGGAAAAGAAAAAAAAAACCCCATTAAAAAGTGACCAAAATGCATGAATAGACACTTCTCAGAAGAAGATATATGGGCAGCCAGCAGACACATGAAAAGGTGCTCAGCCTCACTCATCATCAGAGAAATGCAAATCAGAACCACATTGAGATACCACTTGACCCCAGTACGAATGGCCGTTGTTAATAAAACAAACAGCAACAGATGCTGGTGAGGATGTGGAGAAAAAGGAATGCTTCTACACTGCTGGTGGGAATGTAAACTAGCTCAACCTCTATGGAAGACAGTGTGGTGATTTCGAAAAGAACTAGAAATTGACCATCCATATGACCCAGCAATTCCCCATTAGTAATATACCCAGAGGAACTCATATCATTTTATACAAAAGATAACTGCACATGCATATTTATTGCAGCACTATTCACAATAGCAAAACCATGGTACCAACAGTGCTGCCCATTAAAACTGGTACATATACACAATGGAATATTATGCACTCACAAAGAACAAACACATGGACTTTGCAGCAACTTGGATGGATTTAGAGTCTATAATACTCAGTGATCTATCACATAAACAAAGAACATAGTGCCATACATTCTCACTCATAAGCAGATCCTGAATATTTACCATAATACTATAAGAAAGGGATTGGCAGTAGTGGAACACTGGCAGGGTGGAGGTGGGGATACAATATCAATAAGGGTACCTGATCTCAAACCAAGCAAAGTGGGGACCAAAGGGAAGGCTAAACCTTGCCTGTACAATGACCACTTGTATACCTAATCCTGAATTGTACTCTACATTTTCAAAATGAAGCATATAGAAAAAAGGGGGGGGGGGAGTTATAGTAAGCTAAGGTTAATTTATTATTTTTTAAAAGTTTTTAAAAATTAATTTAGTTTAACCTAAATTTACAGTGTTCGAAAGTTTATAGTAGTGTACAGCAATATCTTAGGCCTTTACATTTACTCTCCGTTCAGTCACTGACTCACCCAGAGCAACTTCCAGTTTTGTAAGCTCCATTTATGGTAAGTGCCTTATACAAGTGTACTATATGTATCCTTCATAGCATATTTTTATTGCATTTTCCTGTGTTTAGATACATAATTACTTACCATTGTGTTACAGTTGCCTATAGTATTTTGTACGGTTACATGTTATATAGGTTTGTAACCTAGAAGCAATAGACTATATAGCTTAGTTGTGTAGTTGGCAGTCTAAATTAAGTGTACTCTATGATGTTTGCACAATGACAAAATCATTTCATGACACATTTCTTATAATTTATTGTTATCATTAAATATGAAAGCATGACTGTATGGTAGAAACCTAAGTTACCACTTATTTAGAAGTATACACACAACATATGTGCATATAATAGACTTGAGAAACACTAAGACAGAACTCCTACTTGTACGTTTTCAAATATTAACATTCTTATTGCATTCTTAAGCAAAAATGACTATAGTTCTATTTCTTTAAAATAATAAAACAAGTAGCTTTACAAAGACACTAGTTCCAGAAGTGGTTTGTACTATTAATGCTAGACATTCTGGGCAGTTATTGAGGCTGATTGAAAATGACAAAAAAAATAGAGCATTATTAACAACAAATTAAAATGGATAAATGCCATAAACAGACCTCAGGTGCTGGCTGCTTTGGGAATGGCATTCTCGTGGAAATGTTCCTCTCTGACCTGTATGTAATTAATTCGTGGAGACATAAACATTTTTAACAGTAAAATTCCAGTGAGACAACAAGAGTGAAATTTTAACCCCAGCTGCTCCTTAGCAACAATAAGAGTAGGGAGAAATACATTTGACAGTGAAACATTGATTAGATGACAGTGAAACTACAGATTAGATGATTTTTTTCATTTATTCAAGGAAGATCCTTCCAAATCACATTCAAATTAGAAATTATGTTCCTCTTATCAAGTCAAATCTATTTATGTAACAAATATTATTGTAGAATAGCATTTACCTGCATATACTCATATATTTTCATGTGGCATTTCATTATTATAATGCCATTTTGTTAAATGTTGAAAGTTTTGAAGTATGTGTATAAAAGGATCTTTTATTTTCCAGTGTGAAAATGCAAATACTCCAGGGGAGAGGATCACAATTTAAGTTATAATTTAAAAACCATGTAAATTATTAGTAAAATTTTCCTCTAAAAGACCTGGAAGAGAACACTGGAAGTGAACAAAGTTTGATTACATATTTATCCAAAAATATTCCTGTAAGAACAATACAGATGAAAGAATCCCGAGCAACTTCATGAATCTCAAGAAATCTTTCAACATACACTGACTTTTCTTGCTTCTGTTTGTATACACACTTACAGAAAGCACCAGAGAGAATATTGTGTGGATAGGAGTTGGTTTACTTGGATATCTGGAGTTGGGAAAACCGCAAAGAGTTGACATGGTTCCAAGCGTTTTAAAGTTTTCTGAAATGCAGTCTTTAGCATATAATACTGCCTTCTGAGAAATTTTCCCCACAAATAAGCTTTAGCCTAGACCAGAAATGTCATTTAATAATTGTGGATGTGTTTGTCTGAATTTGGAATTGCTTGTAACTTGCCTGGTTGAAGTAAGTGATTAAAGTTTTTCCTCTCCTAGTAATATTAATAATTGTCATGTTGTGTATCAAGCATTATTGTAGATCCTTTCTTTTTTTATATATATACAATATTTTTTATTGTGATATTGAGGGGTACAGTTAAGGGTTAGGTACACAAATATGTCTCGTTTATTTTATTAATGATGGCCATTTTTACTGGGGTTAGGTGGTATCTCAATGTGGTTTTGATT
>CAUYQG010020069.1:0-10069 GCA_963574415.1 Tarsius wallacei | reverse complement strand
AGGATTTTAATTCTCCATCACTGATGAAGTACAGTTTGACTGGGTAGAAAATTCTTGGTTGAAATTGTTTATCTTTGATGACTTTGAATATTGGACTCCCTTCTTGCTTGTAGTGTTCCTGCCAATAGGCCTGCTGTTATTCTGATTGGTTTTCCCTGGTAGGTAGTCTGACCTTTCCCTCTTTAGGGTTTTTTCTTTTGTTCCTACTTTGTATAGTCAAATTACTATGTGTCTAAGGGTTGGTCTTATTTGATGTCATGTGGGGCTTCTCTGTATCTCTTGTGCTTGACTGGTCACATCTCTCATGAGATGGAGAAGGTTTTCTTGGATCACGTCCTAGAATACTTGCTCCATTTCCCTTTCTTCTTCTGGGATACCAATCAGGCATAGGTTCAGTCTCTTGATATAATGACACATCTCTTGTAGGCTTTGTTCTTGCTTTGTGAGTCTTCTCTCTATGATTTTTACAGATTGGGTTAATTCCATGTTCTGGTCTTCAAGTTCTGAGATTCTTTCTTCTTCTTTAAAGTAATTCTACTTCCTATGCTTGTCAGCTTGTTATTATTTATTTCCTGAATGAAATTCTTTATTGCCAAAATCTCTGTTACAAGTTCTTTCAGTGTTGCATCTTGTCTTTCTTGAGTGTTATTCACTCTTTCCATCCATTCCCGAATCTCTGTTGTATTCTAGGGCCAGTCATTGGTGACTTGCATTGTTTGGTCTCCAAGGTCTGATTTTTCAGGAGTTTTCTCTTTGTTACACTTGAAATTGCCTGTGGTCTTCCTTTGACTTTTCCTCATTTGTGGCAGATCTCTTGTTTTTCTCTTTAGCTCTATTATTCAATGTCAGTGGGAGAGGCTTTCCCTTCTGATGTTTGCTCAACTCTCTATTCTTCCCTGATCTGGGCTCTGGAATTGTTCTATTTTGAAATAGGATTGTGGATGGGGAGCTTTGCTGTCTCTGGTAGTTTTTGAAATTCAATAAAGTAGGGGATAGTATGCTAGGATTCAGAAACTACTTGCAAATTACAATGTTCACTGATTGTGGCATGTGTTCCCTAAGACCCAGTCCCCATCACCACTCTACATGACAATACAAAGCAGAAACCAATGCAAAAAATAATTGAACACACATACATACACAGATATATCAAAACAAACTGGAATAACAACAAAGTGAAACAAAGCAAACAAAAAAACCCCAAGAAAACTCAACACACACATGCCTAGTACAAAGTGAATGTGGAAGAAAAACTGAAAGACCTAAAAAGAAAAAAAAAAACAACAAGGAATTCAGATTGAACCTCACACATATAGTGACACACACCTTAATGTATAAAAAATAAAAATAAAAAAAACTAGGAGAACAAAACAGCAAAACCAACCAATAACAACAACAAAATTGAAAGAGGAATACTCAACTATTCACATACACACATAAACAGAAAACAACAAACAAAAGAAGAAAGAAACAGAAAAAGAAAATTTTATATAATGGGAGAATGCAAATCAAACCCTCACACACACATTCATGCACAAAGGAAGCATAATTTTAGACTATATGACCTAACAAACAGACACAAAATTTTAAAAATTAAAAAAATTAAAAATTGAAAAAAAACCCTGCCCTCTTGTGGCAAGCTCTGTATTTGTTCCTCTAATCTGGTCTCTCCTTCAGTGCTTCCACCTCTTTCATTCTCTTTCCACTATTTAGAGCAGGGAAGGAGGAGGGGCAGTGGAGGTGGGTGGGGCTGCAGTTCTCCCATCCCACTCTTATATGGTCAGGGAGATCTCCTCTGGTGGGGAGGTGTGGGATTGTGTCTTCCCCAGGTATGTACTCATGGGAGGGGGTGCGCCAGTCAGGCCTATCCTGGAATGGAGTTCTCCTATTGTGACTGACGTCCAGGTTCTGCCTGGGTTTGTCCCTCTCAGTCATGGACCAGCTGTGTGGGTCTGACGTTCAGAGAATTGGAGGAGGGGATTTGTTCAGCCCTGGACTCACCACTGATCTCTTTGGAGTTTTTCCTCATCCTTTTCTGGCCACACCCTTTGTCCTGTGGCTGGATCAGGGTAGGGAGTGGAGCACCTGGGACTCAGGATATTCCCTCTGGGTCATGATCAACCCCTGAGTAGTTGATCCACCAGTCACAGAGATTGGGTCTGCTGCTCCATGGTAGGCAAATTGGAGCACTGTCCTGCCTCACCTTCAAGATGGTGGTTGGTGCCTCTCTTTGTCCTTTCGGGTGGTCATTTGTCTCTAGGCTCCCTCTGCAGCCCCTGCTGTCAGTGTCTGGCCAGGTTCTTAAAGTGGTGAGGCAAAGCCTGGAGCCAGCAGTCTTTCCTACTGCAGTCGTGAGGCAGAGCCTGGGGCAGTAGTGTCTCCCTACTGCTTCTTCACAGGAAAACTTTTGTTTGTTAAAAAAAAATGGCACTCTGCAACCTGGGAAGAGCCAGGGTCAAGCAGAGAAACTGCAGCACCAGCTGTAGCACCAGGGCCCTGGTCACTTGCTCACAAGCCCCACTTAGTCAGTCTCTCCCAGAATTTTCTTCCCCTTAAGGGGTTTGTTGATTTAAAAAAATGGTGCTTGGCTTCTGTGTCCTGGAAAGTGCGAGGGTTCATTAGAGCTGACAACCAATTACTGATCAAATTTCCAAAAACAAATGCCATAAAACATAAGATAGATAAGCAATACCTCATCAAACTGAAGAGCTTTTGCACAGCAAAAGAAACGATCAAGAAAGCAGGCAGATAACCCACAGAATGGAAAAAAATATTTGTTACTTGTGTATCTGATAAAGGCCTAATATCCAGGATCCACAAGGAACTCAAATGAACTGAAAGGAAAAAAAAAAAAGCACTATTAAAAAATGGGCAGGACATGAATAGATACTTCTCAAAAGAAGGCATTTGAGCAGCCAACAGATAAATGAAAAAATACTTGGTCTCACTAGTCATCAGAGAAATGCAAATCAAAACTACACAGAGATATCACTTTACTCAAGTAAGGCTGACCATCCTTAGTAAATAAAAAAACAGTAGATGCTAGTGTGGGTGCAGAGAAAAGGAGATGCTTCTACACTGTTGGTGGGAGTGCAAACTAGTCCGACCACTATGGAAAATAGTGTGGTGATATCTAAAGGAACTAGAAATTGACCTTCCATATGATCCAGCAATCACCCTCCTCCAGAGAAACACAAATTGTTCTACAAAAAAGACATCTGCACATGCATGTTTATTGCTGCACTATTCACAATAGCAAAAACATGGAACCAACCCTACTGCCCATCAGAAGTAGACAAGATAAAGAGAATGTGGTGCATATACATGATGGAATATTACCCAGCCATAAAGAAGGACAAAAATCAAGGATTTCTCAGCAAATTGAATGGAGTTGGAGAAAATCATTCTTAGTGACCTGTCACTGAAAAAAGAACTGAATACCATATGTTCTCACTCATAATGGGATCTGGACATTAATCAGAATAACACAAGTGAGAGTCTGCCGGGGGATGGCGGATTGGGGTAGGGAACATGTAACAACACAAAGCATAACTGATTTTAAAGCAGAGGATTGTGGACAAGTTGGAGGCCCAAACTTCACCTGCACATACATTACTTATGTACCTAATCCTGATTTGTACCCACATCTTTGTAATACAATAAAGCAAAAAATAAAATAAAATGAATAGACCAAAAATAATCAAGGAAATCATCTTAGTCATAAGAAACCACTGTGAAAAAACAAAAAAACCAAAAAACAAAAACAAAACAACCCCTGGACCAGATGGCTTGCTAGCTGAATTCTACAAGACATACAAAGAAGAGTTGATACCAATCTTATTGAAAGAATTCCAAGTGATCAAGAATGATGAAATTTCCCCAACTCATTTTATGAAACTAACATTATGCTTATACTCAGACCTGGCAAAGACCCAACAAGGAAAGAGAACTGCTGGCCAATCTCCGTAGTGAACATAGGTGCAAAAATTCTCAATAAAATTCTAGGAAATTAGATTAAAGATCATCCACCATGACGAGGTGGGCTTCATTCCTGGAATGCACAGCTTGTTTAACATTCACAAGAGCATAAACATAATTCAGCACACTGACAGATGTAAAATCAAGAACCACATGATTAAATCACTAGACACAGAAAAAGCATAAAGCAAAATCCAACCTGCCTTCTTGATAAACAGCTAGGCATAGAAGAAACATTTCTCTAAACAGTAAGAGCCACCTACAATAAACCCATAGCCAACATTTTGCTCAATGGGCAGAAGCTGGAAGCATTCCCCCTAAGAACTGGAAAAAGACAAGGATGCCTACTCTCACCCCTCCTATTTAACATAGTGCTGGAAGTCCTAGTCAGAGCAACTGGACAAGAGAAGGAAATCAGGGGTATCCAAGTAGAAAAAGAAGAAGTTAAGCTACCCTTGTTTGTGGATGGTATGATTCTTTTATTTTATTTTATTTTTTGGGTTGGAGTCTCACTCCATTGCCCAGGCTGGAATGGTGCAGTGGCACACTCACGGCTACTCCAGCATCGACCTGCAGGGCTCAGGTGATCCTTCCACCTCAGCCTTCCAAGTAGCCAAAACTACAGGCGCTTGTTACCACACCTGGCTAATTTTTGATTTATTGTAGAGATGAAGTCTCGCCAAGTTGCCCAGGCTGGCCTCGATCCCGTGGGCTCAGGCAATCTACTTGCCTCAGCCTCCCAAAGTGCTGGGATTACAGGCTGAGCCACCAAGCCTGGCCTGGTATGATTCTATACCTAGAAAACCCTAGTGAGTCTGTCAAAAGTTTCCTCACACTGGTAAATGACTTCAGCAAAGTGAGAATACAAAATCAACATGGAAAAGACAGTTTACTTTCTATATACCAGCAACAATCAGGTGGAGAACCAAATAAAAAACACAATCTCATTCACAAAAGTCACATAATAAAAGAAATACCTTGGCATCCTCCTAACCAGAAAAGTGAAAAACCTTTACAATGAGAATTACGAAACACTGTTAGAAGAAATCAAGGATCACAGAAACAAATGGAAAAACATCCCATGCAAATGGATTGGAAGGATTAATATTGTCAAGATATTCATCCTACCCATGGTAATATACAGATTCAATGCAATACCATGAAATTACCAACATCATTTTTCACAGACCTGAAAATGACAATACAGAAATTCATATGGAAACAAAAAAGAGCATGAATAGCCAAAACAATCTTCAACAGAAGGAACAAAGCAGGAACTTCCAGACTTTAAGATTTATTATAAAGTTACAGTGATCAAGACGGCATGGTATTGGTACAGGAATAGGCACATAGACCAATGGAACAGAACAGAGATTCCAAAAGTAAAAGCAAGGTCTCTCAATCAACTTGTCTTTGACAAAGTCACCAATAACAATCATTGAGGGAAGGAGCCCACATTTAGCAAATGGTGTTGGGAAAACTGGCTAACTACATGCAGAAGAATGATGCTGGACCTTTACCTATCATCATACTAAAATCAACTCTAAATGGAACAAAGATCTAAATGTAAAATCTCAAACTATAAGAATCCTAGAAGAAAACACAGGAAATACCCTTATGCACATCAGAGTAGGCAATAAATTCCTGACCAAGTCCCCAAAAGCAAATGCCATAAAAGTCAAGATAGACAAATGGTACCTCATCAAGCTGAAAAGTTTTTGTACAGCAAAATAAATAATCAAGAAAGTAGAGAGACAACCCAAGAATGTAAAAAAAGTGTTTGTAAAGCTTGCATCTGACAACCAGGATCAACAAGGAACTCAAATGAAGTTAAAGGAAAGAAATAAATGAAAAATTGGGCGAAGGATGTGAGCAGACACTTCTCAAAAGAGGACATGCAAGCAGCCAACAGACCCATGAAAAACTGCTCAGTCTCACTAATCATCAGAGAAATGCAAATCAAAACTCCAGTGAGAATACAACCTAACTCTAGTAAGGATGTTTATTTTTACTAAGTCGAAAAGCCAGAGGTGCTGGCAGGGGTGCAGAGAAAAAGGAATGCTTTTATAATATTGGTGGGAAAGCAATCGAATTCAACCTCTATGGAAAATAGTGTGATGGTTTCAACAAGAAGTAAAAATTGATCTTTCATTCAATTTAACAATCTTTCTCCTGAGAATATATCTGGAGGAACATAAATCACTCCACCAAGAAAGACACTTGCACTTGCATATTTATTGTCGTACTATTCACAATAGCCAAAATGTGGAACCAACCCTATGGCTCATCAAAAGTGGACTGAAGAAAGAAAATGTGGTATGTATACACAATGAAGTATTATGCAGCCACAAGGAGGAACAAAATCATGGACTTCACAGCAGCTTTGGTGGAGTTGGAGACCATCATACTAAGTGAACTATCACTGAAACCAAGATGTGAATACCACATGTTCTCTCTCATAAGTGGGCCCGGTCACTAATTATATTAGCACGAAGGTGGTATTGGCAGTCGCTGGGCACTGCTAGGGGAGAGAGAAAGGGAGGAGAGGGTGCATGTGACAACCAAAGTGTACCTGGTTTGTTACTGGGGGAGTAACAGCCAGCTAGAAGCCCAAACTTCACCTGCATGTAGTCCACTTATGTACTTAATTCTCACTTGTATCCCACAACTCTATAATAAATAAGTACATGTTTAAAAATAATGCTTATGATTGTTTGTAGTAGAATTTGCATCCCCGCTGCTCTAAAATCTCTGCCAGATAATTCTAGTACCTGTGTCATCTTGGTATTGGTGCCTTTTTGCATATGAGTTGACATTTTTCTGGTTATTAATATTCTGAGTATTCATATCTTTTGCTGGACATTTTACATATTATATGAGATACCCTCCTCTCTTATTTAAGTTCTTTGGAGAATGTTCATATTTTTGTTTTGGCATACAGATGACTACTGGTTAATTTCAGGTTACAAATTCCAACCTGTCTTCTGTGGCTATGGGTCCAGTGTCATATCAGTTTTTAAAGTCTTTACCATTCCCTGGATCCTCTTTTTTGGTCCTTTGGCTTTAGTTATCCTTCTGTTGCACTGTGCCTTTCTGCAGTCTTCCTGTATGGAAGGAAACCCATATTGAAAACTAGGTCTACCAAACAGAAGTGAGTATTCTTCATTTCAGAGTGTTGGCTCCGTGTGCTTCTGTTCTCAGGCATTAGGGTAAAAGATAATAGAAAAATGAAAAAAAAAATGGTAGAATGTCTGAACCTTCTCTGTATGTTAGGAGTGCCCTTTCCTGATTCCTGAACTGTAACTAAAGGGCTTCTACTGAGATTCCTGTGTCTGAGGCCTTGTGCCTATTTCTAGTTTTCTGGTGCATTGAGTTCTGGCTGTAGGGTCATGGAGGAGGAAAATGGTAAACTCACTGGTACTTGGTGTTACTTTAAATTTTGGTTTTCCTCCCCCTTCTCCTCATACTGTTTACTTTTCAAGCTTCATATAACTGTTTCATGCAGTCTGTTAAAGTTTTATTGCTGTATGCAGTAGGAGAGACTGAATGGTATGGATTACTCTGTCTTACCTGGAACTAGACCTTTTGATTGGATTTCTGTACAGTACTCTCCCTTTATCCATGGTTTCACTTTCCGTGACTCCAGTTATCCGAGTCAGCTGTTGTCCAAAAATATTATATGCAACATTCCAGAAAGAAACAATTCATAAGTTTTAAATTGTGTACTTGTTCTGAGTAGTGTAACAAAATCTCCCACTGTCTCACTCCGTCTCATTCAGGATGTGGATCATCCCTTTGTCTAGTGGATGAGCTCTGTAGACGCTCTTTGTCTATGAGTCACTTAGTAGCTGTATCAGTGATCAACTGTCATAGTACCACAGTACTTGTGTTCAAGTAACCCTTATGTAATTCAATAGCAACTTCAAAGTGCAAGAGTAGTCACGTTGGCAATTTCGATATGCCAGAGAAGCTGCAAAGTGCTTCCTTTAAGCGAAAAGGTGAAAGTTCGCAACTTAATAAAGAAACAAGAAAAATTGTATGCTGAGGTTGCTAAGATCTATAAAAAGAAAAAATCTCTCCATGAAATTGTGAAGAATGTATTGATATGATTGTTCTATTTTATTGTTAGTTATTGTTAACCTCTTACAGTGCCTAATTTAAAAATTAGTCTTTATTATAGTATGTGTACTTGGCACCTAAAATTTGTTTTTCTTTTGTTGTCAGTGACACTATATGAAGTGTACATAACAACGGGTGAGCTATGGAATGCTGGAACAGCAGCAAATGTCTACATTTCTATTCATGGAGAAAAGGGAGATACAGGATCCAGACAACTACTTAGATCGAAGAGCTCCTTCAGTTTTTTAAGGGGACAAGTAAGTGAAAAGTCCTTTGTCTGATTTTTAAAAGATGAATAGTGGTCAAAAAAAAAAATCTTTAAATTTATCGTCTTACCTATCTTCAGTGCAGAACTTACTAGTATTAAGCATTCACATTTTTGTTCAACAGATCTTCAGAATATTTTCATCTTCCCAAATTGAAAACCTATGGTTATTAAGTAACAGCTCCTCATTTCTCTCTCCCTTCCGTCCCCAGCTCCCACCATTTTACTTTGTTTTTATTTAACTACTTTCGATATATCATGTAAGTGAAATCATATAGCAATTGTCTTTTTGTGATTGGCTTATTTCACTTAGCATAATCTCCTCAAGTTTCATCCATGTTGTAGCATGTGAAAGGATTTCCTTTCTTTTTGAGACATATATATATATATATATATATATACATATATGTATATCTATGTATATTTCACATACATACACTTTACTTTTGAATATTGTGAATAATGCTACTATGTGCATACATAGACAAATATCTATGTGAGACCATCCTTTCAATTATTTTGGATATACAGAGGGTGCCAAAAAAGTATACACATTTTAAGAAATGAAAAAAAAACTGTATTAAAATTGTGACACGCAGTATGTACTGATAACAAATATACTAATAACAAAAGATGAATACAAGCCACCTTTGGTTTCTGCAATTACAAAGAGGTGCGCGAAGTGGTTACCATTAGCATCCAGGAACTTCTGATTATGGCGAACTACTGAGGGACTTATTGCTGTGGGAGGCCTCCCGGATCTTCCCTTGTGCACATCACACACAGTATCTTGCAGTGATGAGTGCAGTTGTTAGGAGTGTTGGAGGTTCTGTTGTATACTCTTGCCTCCATTGTCATTGTACTTGCACAGCATTTCCAAATATCAAATACCACTTCAAAAAGGTCTTGTGCTCCTTGAATGACAGCTGTGCTTCTGCCATTTTCTTGACTGTCTTGCCTGTCTCATGGTGAATTAATGCCATATTTTGAGCAAATGTCATACTACACACTGCTACCATAATTCAATTTAACTTTGGAAAGTAACACATAGATAACATCTCTTAAAATGAGTATACATTTTTGGCACTCCTGTATATTCAGAAGTAGGATTGCTGGATTATGTGTTAGCTTGTTTTTAATTTTTTTGAGAAACTGCCATACTATTTTCCATAGCAGTTGCACCATTTTGAAGTCCCACTAACAGTGCACTAATGTTCCAATTTCTCCATATTCTTGCCTTGCTAAATTTTTTTTTTGTAGTAACCATACTAGTGGTTATGAAGTGATATTTCATGGCACTTTTGATATACATTTCTCTAATGATTAGTGATGGTGAGCATCTTTCATGGGCTTGTTAACTATTTGCATATAGTCTTTGGAGAAATGTTTACTTAAGCCCTTTTTCTATTTTTTTTTTTTTTGAGTTGGAGTCTCACTCTGTCACCTAGACTGGAGTGCAGTGGCTGCTCCTGGCCACCGCAGCCTTGACCTGCTGGGCTCCGGCGATCCTTCCGCCTCAGCCTTCCAAGTAGCTAGAACTACAGGCGTGCTACCACACCTGGCTAATTTTTGATTTATTGTAGAGATGAGGTCTCGCCAAGTTGCCCAGGCAGGTCTCGAACCCATGGGCTCAGGCAATCCACTCACCTCAGCCTCCCAAAGCACTGGGATTACAGGCTGAGCCACTGAGCCCGGTTTTGTCCATTT
>CAUYQG010020068.1:0-16643 GCA_963574415.1 Tarsius wallacei | reverse complement strand
CTATATTCACTGTTCTTTTGGTGGTCCAGGTGCATAATTGAGTTCCAGTTCCCCTTTGGACCAAAGTTTGTTTGTTTCGTAGGTGGCTGCTGTATTTTTGGAGGACCAAATGCGCAGCCCCCATGTCCACCATGAAATGGATAGGTTTCCCCCACTATAAGTTTTATCCTGGACTCCAGGGGGGTATTGACAAAGTTCTGGCCCCATTAGTTAGTTTGCAATTGGAGGAACGGCGTGGGCTTCGATGGGCAGGAGCCTTGACCTGGGGGGCTCCCCAGTTTTGATGACTTGTCACGCAATTTTTTATTCAATGTCCGACCTTTCTACAGTGTGCACACTGGTTTTATGTCAAGGGGGCCTTTTTCCTGGTATTTTGCCATTTTCCTTTCTTTGCCCATTGTTTCGGTTTTGTTTCTTCCAAGGCTGCAACCATTACCTTAGCCATTTTTTTAACCTGCTTATCCTCAAGTGAGTTTCTACTGTTATATACTTTTTGGGCTACCTCTGTCAGCTCCAACAAACTTTTCCTTTCAAATCCCTTAATTTTCTGCAGTTTCTTTTTTGTACCTGGGGTCGACTGGGAGACAAAGGCTATGACTAGTGCCCTCTGGTTTTCTGGGGCTTCTGGGTCTATTGGGGTATACGTCTGATAGGTTTCCAGGAGGCGTTCTAGAAAAGTCATAGGAGATTTCTGTGGGCCCTGATTAACCTCATTTACCTTAGACAAATTTGTGGGTTGCCTTGCGGCAGCCCGGGAACCCCCCAATAGAGTTCAGCAAAGGGTGGTGAGATGCTCCCTATCTTGATTGGTGTTTGAGTCCCAGTTTGGTCAGTCAGAGGGAAAGACACATTCCACCCATGTCTGTTCCACCAGCCTGCCATCAGGCACCAGATGTAGCTTTCTTATCTCCTGTCAGATCTGTTCTCTTTCCTTTGCAGTGAAGAGAGCTTGGAGGAGTTGCTGGCAATTATCCCACGTGGGCTGATGAATGAAGAAGATAGTTTCTAGGAGAGAAATGAGGCCCTGGGGTCTCTTAGAGAATAGCGGATTCAGATTTTTCCAGTTGTAGAGATCACTGGTGGAAAAAGGGACATAACACATAAAGGGCTGGCTCCTCGCTTTACCCGTGTCTGCCCCCAAAGCCTTTCTCAGTGCAAGGATTGCAGGCATCTGTGCTCCCAGGACCTCCGAGGATGAATTCAGACTCGTTGGCTGGGAGGGGGCTGTTAGGCCTTCAGAGGAGGAAGGGGGTAGAGTGGGGTAGAGTGGCTGATAGGAAGAGCCACTCCTGGTATGCGGTAGACTGAGCACCTCTTGTGCCCCTTGGTCTTGGCCCGCTGCATGGTATTGTGGGGGTGTCTCATCATCCTCCAGTGGGGTTTGGAGGACTGGAGTCTTGGTTTTAGGAGTTTTCTATAAGGTTAGAATGTGAGAGGCATTATTTTTCTCTTTTTTCATCCATGTTGGTTGTTGCATGACTACAAGGTACCAGGCGGTGATGTACAGGATCTGGTCCGGGAGCAGCCGATAGACAAATCGCCAGACCTTTTCCACCACTGCGGGGTGAAAGGTCCCCTCTGAAGGCCAGCTGCAATTGGGAAAAGTTGGCCACTCGAGGGGACAAAAGGTGATTTATTTCCCCTTGATTACTTGGTCTTCAGACTGCTGTTCTGCATTTTGAAAATCTTTAAAGTGGCACAGGATCAACTGCAAAGGGGTTTTAGGTTGGGAACATTGCTGTGCTGCCCCATGATATCAATTGCAACAACAGAGACAACAGTCACAAACAGTAAACGCAAGAAGACAAGTATGAGGACTGAACAGAGAGACCTGACAGTCCAAGGACAGTACTGGAGGGCCCAGTGACATTTCACTGGGGCCCTGGACTCAGGAATTAGCACTGCATCCAGCTTTCCTGTAAGTTTAATTAAATGTGCGCACTACAAAGACCCGGGTGTCAGAAGCCTGACTTACCTCTCTGAGGCCTCCAGGAGCATTGTGAATTAGCCTGGGACAGTGGGCACCGAACCCTTCCAGTAGTTGGCTGCTGGAGACCTTGTAGGACACCAGGCCTATCTGACAACCAGTTGCTCGAGTGCCTGCAAATGAACCCCTGACCTATCCAGCAGTCAGCCGCCTAAGAGTCTGTAGGACACCAGGCCCATCTGACAGCTAGCCATCCGAGTGTTTTCAGGTTTTCAGGTTACAAGGCCAGTTAATCTGAAAGACTGATGACTGAGTGCTGGGGTATCCCGGACGAACCCCCAAATGAAGCCTTCATTTGAGGGTTTGAGCGCTCAATCAACAGTAATGGACACAAAGTTGCATAAAACAACTGACAGGTTTATTAGCCGATTGGCCGGACATGCAAGTCCCAGAGCAAGGGCCCCGTCTTGCAAGGGGTTGTCTTAAATAGGCCAAAACCACAACCCACCAAGTTTCAGTTTCTTGGCGTTTCTTCAGTGGGCCAAACCACAGCATTCTGCTGGCCCAGATACTCACCAATTAAGCATAGCCAGCCGGGGTTCACAGAAGCAGAAGAAGCCAGTTAAGCAATCGAGCAAAGTCAGCAGGTGCAGCTTTCAGTTTTCAAAAAGAAGCTTTTAACTGGGTGAAAGTTTATACACTTGGACTTGATGGTTCTCATTTTATCTTTCAGTCCTCTTTCACACTACCATTTTTGAATTACTTCAAGGATAAGGGTTCCTAATCTACTTAAAAAGTTTGGAAAGCATCAGAGACTTCAGAGAAAAAATACTCTGGAGTTTAATTCTCTACTTTCTCAAGCCATCAGTTTTAAATGACCTTGAACAATGCTGTCTCTTCTGACTTTTGTTTTCTGCATCTGAAAACTGTATATAACAATAATGACTTCACAGAGTTTTGCTCAAAATAAATGAAGCACATACTCAGTGATCTACCACAGAAACAGCTGAATACCTTACGTTCTCACTTATAAGTGGACTCTGAACATCTAGCATAATGACACAAGGGATTGGCAGTAGCCGCACACTTCCAGGGAAAGAGGGGAGCACATAATATCAATAAGAGTGCCTGATTCTAACCAAGACAAAGTGAGGTCCAATGGCAGGCCCAAACTTCACCTGTACCTAAACAATTTATATTCCCAATCCTGACTTTTACCCCACATCTTTAAAATTTAAAAATAAAAACAGATAAAAACAAAAAACAAACCTCACAAGATTAACAAACCTTAATCTTAGACTCCCAGTCTCAAGAACTGTGAGAAAATAAATTTCTGATGTTTGAGCTAAAAAAAAAAAGAAAAGAAAGAAAGAAAAGTAAAAACACTGTTTCACAATGATTCTCAAACCTGGGAGCCCATTAGAATAACCTGAATACTGATATTTTTAAGACATCTTAGGTCTTTTAGTGTATGCCATCTTCTTGAATGACAAGCTTACACATGCTAGGAAAAATTTTGACTCTGTCAGCAAGCCTATGGTAAGAATAGCCAAAACTAGTTTTGAAATCTTATTACAAGCATATATTTTGGGGTGTTACATTATTTATTTTCGAGGTAATTTGCATTTTGGTATCTTAATCAAAACATTTTAATTTATGTCAAGATATGGATCATTGGAATTTGTCACAAAATATGAAACTTTTACCTTGGTAAGAGGAAATGTTTTTTATCCATGGGCAGGCTTGGTATATCCTCTTAACACTGCCGCCTAGAGAAGGACATTGTTTTCTACATCAGGCTGAATTTGGGACAGGGATAGAATAGAAAAACACTTGGAATATACAGTCTGAATGATCCACAGGAAACAATTTCTGAATTTTATTAGGTGCCTAACAGATTTCTTGTAGCTCCAAAAATAGCTATATAATATAGCCATACAATATAATCATAAAAATAGTTATAGAAATAATTGTATAGTATAGCTCCCAAATCCATATCACTATTGTATAAATTAATATTACTACCATGACTTTGTACATAGAGAATCTAAATTTCAGAGCTGTATCTTATCTATATAAATGGTGAATTTTTCAATTCTATGTTAATAGTTCTTCATCAAATAATGCATCATACTGTATTGAATAGTGGAACAGAATCAGGCTAAATTTAAGGGGGGAAGTACACTTTAATATTCCAGGTAAAACATTCAAAACACTTTAGCATCCATTAAGATTTATAAGAAGAGAACCTCTCTAATTTCAATACTGCTGAAATAATAGAGAACAATATAATAAAACTTTGATTAATATGAAATGATGATGATGATGACACCTTACATAAATAAAACTTTGTTTCAAACATCTTAAATAAAAGCTTAAGACAATTGCCAGATCAAAAACAAAATCCAGGCCTGGCGCGGTGGTTCAAGCTGGTAATCCCAGCACTTTGGGAGGCCAAGGTGAGAGGATTGCCTTAGCTCAGGGGTTTGAGAACAGCCTGGGCAACTTGGTGAGACCTCGTCTATACAATAAATCAAAAAATAAGCTGGGCATGGTAGTGCCTGCCTGTTGTTCCAGCTTCCTGGAAGGCTGGGGCAGAAGGATTGCCTGAGCCCAGCAGGTCGAGGCTGCAGTGGCCACGAGTGTGCCACTGCACTCCAGCCTGGGCAACAGAGTGAGACTCTGACTCAGAAAAATAAAATGAAATCCAAACTGAAATAAAAAGAATGAAAAAAACCCCAACAAATCAAGTAACTTAAATATAAGTAAAAGAGTTTATAGAGGAAAGTACTAAACAACATTTTTGCATTAAAAAGAAATATCAAATTCAAGATGCTGGAAATAGAACAAAAATAGGCTTGGAAAAGTTGAGTGATCTGATTTTCACAAATCTAAAAGCTAACATCAACAAATAGAGAAACAAAAGTAATACAAGTCATAAATAAATTCAAAACCTTGTTCTTCAAAAAAGGAAATAAAATAAATAAATAATTATATAACCTAACCAAAAAAAAGTAGAAATAAAAATACACATTCATCGTCAAAGATAATGGAGGAACTAACCAGTAACAGAAAGACATCATATGACATTGTTATTCTCAGATCTAGACAATTATTTGGACAATGAGTGATCATCATAAAATAAATCAAACATCAAAATCAATGTTTCAAAAGATAAAATACTTAAATACAACAATCTTCAAAAATAAAAGTAATGTTATCAGTAGGGAATTTCACATGAGATTTCTATGAAATATTAAGAAAACAACAAGCCCCAAAGCCACTTAAAGGAGTTCAGAACAAAGAAACTATAAGAAGTGCTTCAAATTATTTTATTCAAATAAAACTTCAGCACTTTGGGAGGCCAAGGCGAGAGGATTGCCTGAGTTCAGGGGTTCGAGATCAGCCTGGGCAACTTGGTTAGCATTCATCTCTACAATAAATCAAAAAATAATGCCAGGCATGTTAGCACATGCCTGTAGTTCCTGCTAAGTAGAAGGCTGAGGTGGAAGGTCGAGATTGCGGTCGTCGTGAGCATGCCACACTGCACTCCAGCCTGGGTGACAGAGTGAGACTCCAGCTCAAAAAAAAAAAAGACTTCACTATCCAAATCCAGCCAGGTTTCTGCATTCTCATATACACACAAATATTAACGCACATACATGTACCCACACATTTTGGTTTCCATGCCCCCAGAGAATGGCTTAATTATCTGGAGCAAAAATATATAAACACCTATGCACAATAGATTCATTTATCAATACAATCCCATTTCTTGTTCTCATAAAAGTGCTTGGAGTCTGTTAAAAAGTTGCCAGAGATACCCTCTCCCATGAAGCCATTCAGAAAGACAAAGATATTAGAGAGTTTATTCATTGCGAAATATATGTCCAAGGTCAGCCACCTGTAAGTGGAAAAGTCATGATGCAGTACCATGAGCAAGGTTTCTGTGGGTCAGGCCTGGAATTGCTCCTCATCAATTCTGTTCACACTGCATGGATTAAAATGCATCACACCACATGCCTTAACTGTAAGGGAGCCTGGGGAATGTAGCTTCTCTGATGTCAGTTATTTTCCAGCAATAGCTTGATACCAAGAAAAATAGAACCCACATTTTGGAGTAAATTTAGCCTATTTCTCAGAATAATTGTGAGGATTAGATGATTCCTGTCAAGTACTCAGAATAACATCTGGCAGGTGAAAACCTTCCAATAAATTATCTTACTTCCCATTCTGTTTATTACCACCCTTATTGTACATTATGATCTTATTATTTCCATATGCTTCACTTAAAAGACTTTAAACTATAACAAAAGAAAGATCTCAAACCCAGTGATTTTAACAGTAAGAAATGAATATAATATAATTTAAATGAAGCCTTGAATTGTAACAGTACGGAGGCTACTGAATTCAGCATCTCAGTAACATCAAAAAAGGTGTATTTTTTAAGTTTTTATTTCCACAATTCACCATGTATTAAGATGTGTGTCTATTTAGCTTTCTCCACAATAAACAGAAAATGAACTGCGAATATCAAGACATGGAACTATCCAGAAGAAAATGAACAGCAAGGGTCCTATATTCTGTATGCTTTATCAATGCAGAAGTATTAGCTAGAAACTCTCAATAATTTACTCTTAATCCCATTTGCCAGAATTAGCTCACATTTCTGCCACGAAAATAATTTCTGGCAGAAGGAAAAGATCTTCTGTGGTTGGTTTAACAAATCATTTTTTAACACTTGAGTTGGGGATGAGACCATATATTCTTCAAATAATGAATGAAAATAGGGAAACATGGCAATAAAATTGGTTGTCCCGGAAAAAAAAAGTGTAAATTTTCAGTACTCGGTTGACAATGTCTGCTACAACTTCTCTTGCCTAAATTACCAAACAGTTCTATAACTTGATTCTGCCCTCTTCACTGTGATAAAGTTTTTTTTTATTTTTAAATTTTTTTAATTTTAAATATGTGGGGTTCAGTTCAGGTTTAGAAATGCAAATGTTCACTATGCAGGTACTCTTGTTGATGAGGTGTGCCCCACTCCCCTGGACGTTTCCCACTACTGCCAATCTCGCCCCTGCCGACCCACTATAGTCAATTCTTTTCTTCCATTGTATTATGATAGTTGTTCAAGGTCTGCTTATGAGTGAGAATGTGTGATACTCAGTTCTTTGTTTGTGTGATATAAAGTTTTATATGTTAATGCCAAATGCATTATCTAAATAAGCTGCTTTTACAATTCGACATCAAAAGCTCAGTTCATTTTATAAGCATTGGGTCTAAAAGCATCTGCCAATTTTCTGCCAGGATCTCATCATACAGTACTGCATTCACTGAACGTTTTGCATTGCATCTTCTTCCTCTAAATATCTGAACAGTCTTTTACTATGGCCCACTCAGGTTTTTACATATGCCATACATATAGCAAGCCCTTCTATATTTACTGTTATTAAAATCCCATCTTCAACTTTCTCTACATTTTTTCACATTTTATGACTGTCTTACAAATTGAAATTATCTGACACTATTGTCATTTACCACCAAACATTAAGCTCCAGAAAGTCCAATTTTAAAAATTATTCTAAGATGCCGTATCCCTGGAGTCTAGAAAAATAAGTGCTACATACCAGGTGTTGAGTAACTAAATGAATAAAATAATGATGACAATAAAAGTCAATCAGATTATACATTGAGAAATGTATGCAGGTTCTAAAGACCTAAAGATGCAAATAAAATAATCAATTAAAACTTTCTCTTAAGTTTATTTTTACACTTTCAGATTCTATTCTTACTTTACAGTGAATGCCCAGACAGCCAGCTTAAGTCTATGATTAAATATAAATTAATCAGTATTCCAAATTTTAATTTTACTAAATGTGTAAAACCTGCACACAACTGCATTAGTATTTTCATATTAATTTTATATAAAACTTTAAAATATAAAATTTTGCATAACTAAAAGCTGCTAAACAAAGATTGCATTATCACTTAAGATTTGCTATCCAACAGGCATTACTTTTGTCCAAAATAATGAAAGTGTCTTCACCAACAGATGCATTTTTTAAAATCCTATGATTGAATTAAGGATTCAGATAGTCAATTATACTGTAAGAATGTAAAAATGGTGAAAATACAAGGGTTCGAAATGACCACAATTTTAAATTTTGCGATGTATAGATTTCTTCCATGTGGAAACATCCAGATCTTTTATCCATGCTGGATGAATTCCTTGATGTGACTCTCGTGAAACCTCCCTCAATATCTTCATTTCAAAGTTTGGTACCTAGCGCTGTCTCCAGATGGTTGATCCTTCCCTCACTGTCAAGAGTACTGCAAGTCTCCTCCCACTGTCATGTTTTGTTTTCTAACTGATGACACGTGAATGGACTTATACACCATCTATGAGCAGTTTTGTTTTTAGAGAAGTCACAGCCTCTGTCATGGTTCTTGCCCTTTTTTCTTCCACTTCACAGGTGACATCTCCCAGAGAGGATCTGCTCTTTTATCCTGAGTTCTGGGACGATAAGGCATTTGAAAAGGCATCACAGTAATTACAGTAGCAACCAACATGTGGCATAAACAAGAAATGAATGTTTACTGTAAGTGGCTGCACTTTGGTGTGTTGTTCATTACTGTGACAAAAATAAGCTAATGTGACCTCCACAACTATTTCCCATGTTCTGGTGGCTACACTCTTGTACCCTGCCTTTGATTCAGGCTACACCTTGCCTCTAATGCATAGACCATGGAAAACCAGGTGGAATGTCACTTTCATGATGACTATCTGTCACTTTCATGATTATGATATGTTATATAAAAATCTGCCTTAGTAGACATGACAAAGGCTTAACATAAGTAGTCATGATAGAAAAACTTACATATCAAGAAATTACAGCTGACCTCTAGAATCTGAGACAGTCTCCAGCAAATAGTCAACATAAACTTGCGCCCACAGACCACAAAGAAATGAATTCCGTCAACAGCCTAAATGAGCTCAAAATTGAACCCTTTCGCAGTTGAACCTTCAGATGACTACCCAGTCAGCCAAAATCTTGATTGTATGTATGTGAGACCCTAAGAAGAAGGCCTGTATGGGTTTTGTCCAAACTTCTATCCACCTATGTACTGAGATTTTAAAATGTATGCTGTTAAAAGTCAGTATGTTTGGTATAATGTGTTACAAGCAATAGAAAAATAAAATAGTTGTCATAGAAAAGTCATGTGTTGCAAAATTCCTGCCAATATCTTAAACTTAATCTCAAATTCTACCTTTTCAGCAAGACAAGCAGAACTCATCACTTCCCTTGCATTTTGTGCCATGACATGGCACTTAGCATTTCTATTTAGACGTATGTTCATTTTTATATATTATTCTATCTTGTGTGTTTCTGATAATTGAGACAGTGCTTTTCAGTTTTATTTGCCCACACCCTTAATATAGCACTTTTAAATAAATAAAGTATGCTCAAATTAAATAATTCAGTCCATCCAAAATATTAAAAATTAGCTGGGCTCAGTGGCTCAGCCTGTAATCCCGTGCTTTGGGAGGCTGAGGTAAGAGGATTGCCTGAGCCCGCGGGTTCGAGACCCACCTGGGCAACTTGGTGAGACCTCATCTCTACAATAAATCAAAAATTAGCCGGGCATGGTGGCACGCGCCTGTAGTTCCAGCTACTTGGAAGGTTGAGGCGGAAGGATCGCTGGAGACCAGCAAGTCGATGCTGCTGTGGCCGGGAGCGGACACTGCACTCCAGTCTGGGCGACAGAGTGAGACTCCAACTCAAAAATAAAAATAAATAAATAAATAAAATAAAATATTAAAAATTTTTGAAAATCATACTTTTGGCTTAGGCAGTAATATTGAATAAATATAATAAAAATAAATCATTTAAAAAGATAATCTTTATTTTTTGGTAAACAAAATGAAATCACTTCGTTTACTATCTTATTGTGATTGGTCAAATAATTGTGCAGTTTCCTTAAGATTATGTATTAATCTATAAATCTCATCCTCTTTATTACAATTTCTTATTACATTTTTGTGTTCCTTTTACTGTATTATTTCCACTGTACAGAGCACTATTGTTGAATATATCCCACATAACTATGGAATAGTCATCCAGTCAGGAGCAGTGCAGACATAGATGGCCATGGGCATATTTGTATGCATTAGTATAAATAATTGATTGCCAGAATTATGGAATCATGCAATGCTATTAAAAGTAGATATTTGCTTAGGTACAAAAGTTCTTAGTGATATATTAAGTGGCATCAGGGTTTGCGGTTTGCATCAATTCAGAAAAACATACTTAAGGATATGCAAGAAACATGGAAGGCGTTGGTAAATATTTGGTGAAGTTCAGGGAGGGTGATAAATCTGATAAATTCCATGTACTTCACCATATATATAATTTGCATATCATTCTTCTCTCCTTACATAAGGTCTACAACGGTAAGGAATTTCATATCACTTATTCATGAATGTGTATCACCACAGTGTAGAATAGCATATTCTACTTAGTGATCAATAAGTGATGTTGACTAAATAATTATTTTTTTATTGTATTGGCAATAAAAAGATAAACTTAGCTAAAGTGAATTATATCAGACAGGTTTTCTTGTAAAGATAACCCTAATGTAAGTCTGACCTTTGTGGCTTTAATTCATCTGTCCTTTGTTCATCTTATTTACAGGATTTGTTTATCCACAGGCAGCACCAACTGGTATGTTCTGTATAAACGTGGAAAACATCTCAATAAGTGTGCATTTACTGAATAAAGCTATTTGTTATATAAATCGATTTGTATAGTTTTAAGATTTTATACTGTGGCTCTGTGATCAGAGCAAATATTTTCTTTTGGCATGCCAATCAGAGAAGCTGAAAATTGAACCAATCCTCGTCTCTGCAGAACACAAATTAGCACCTCTCTCTTTTTCATTTGTGTCTTCATGCCATGTCTAAGGCAAAGTGTTCCTCCATGAGGGAAGAAGAGGAGAAGAATTACTCACATCTATGTTTCTCTGTCATTATTGTAGACCTGGAAAGACACCCCAGGAGAGTAACTGTGTTTTTCCTATTAGTGAATGAGACATCTAAGATGCAAAGAGTAAGCGTGTGAGAAATACACTTGGTATCATGGTCTCTTGTTAGGTCAGCCTCTTAGACCAAGAGATTTGATGTGAGGAACTCAGTTCACTGTTCTTAAGTATTCTCACTACCAACTTTAGGAGTCATTAGTGTTAAAGGAGTTAATTGCCAGAAGTTTGTGACTTATAATCAATAGATTATCATTACAGGCCCTGGTATGTCTGATCATGAGGAACAAGTAGCATTTAACCCTCAGAATGGGGAAAAAATACTTGCTAACCATATATCTAACAAAGGCCTAACATCCAGAATTTACAAAGAACTCAAATGAACAGAAAGGAAAAAAGCAAAAAACCCCACCTGGCTACAGAAAATGGGGAACATATACACGATGGACTACTACGCAGTCATAAGGAAGGACAAAATTATGGACCTCTCAGCATATCGGATGGAATTAGAACCAGTCATTCTTAGTGATCCAGCACAGAAACAAAGAGCTGACTACCTCGTGTTCTCACTCATAAGTGGGACCCCAACGTTACTCACAACAGCACAAGAGAGGGATCGGCAGTTGTGGGACACTGCCAGGGGAGTGAGGAAGGAGAAGCATGTGACAACATAAAGGGCACCTAATGCTGAACCAGGGAAAGTGAGGACCAGTCGGAGACTCAATGCAGTCAGTTGTTGAATACTCAGAAAACATTATTTTCCTCTCATATATAAGCGATCACTTGAGTAATGAGCCCAGGAGAAGGCGTGACGGCCTTTCCTGTTTGCTTTTTCCCATCTTATAAACTTTTCTTGAAGAAAGATATACTATCTCTAGCTATCAAGGTAACTATGGTTGATGTCTGATTTAACTGCCTCAGTTACAAAACAGACAATCAGATTTCTTTCAAGTAACAAAACCCAAACTTTCAGGAACAATGAAAGTACTAGGAATTGTGAGAAAAAAATAGTAAGAAGAAAAACAATGCTGAATACTGACAAAATGTTTTTTGTCGAATTTAAAGGAACTCACTATATAAAATAGTTGTTTGCCAATATAGTCCTTTTTTTATTCCAGTAAAGATTATGTTTTAAAATAAAAGTTATTTTCAGTATAGGCTTTCAGGCAACTCTCAAGTCAAACTACACATTTCATTTTATTGATGCTAAAATGGGACCATGTTTGTTGTTGGTCCCTGACTTTTTTCACCATGTCTCGGTTTGTACACGAGGTAGTCACAAGGGAAAGGAATGAACTTCACAAACCTTCACTTGAGCTATGGTATTGATACTCAGCAGATGACTGTGCATAATATCCACTATCATTTGATGAGATTTGCCTTGGATCATATCAAGGATAAATTGCTCTTCACAAGCTTCTGTAGAGCTAGATCACTGTCTTTAAGGGACTCAATGAATGCTAGCAACTAGATGAGGTCACTTGAGGACAAAAACTTAGTTGGGTTGACATGTCTTAGACTGAACATACACGTAAACTACTACCTCTTTGCTTGTGCATTGCCTTTTTTTTTAACCTGGCACCCTAAAAATAAATATAACCAAAAATAGGGAGGATGCTTGTGTGTGTGTGTGTGTGTGTGTGTGTAAATATATATATGAATATATGTATATATATGTATATGTGCCTGGGGACAGGGAAACGAGTTGCCCCTGAATGTGAAAGTGTTTTAAAGCTTTTTACCCCAGCTTAATATGTTCTTCAGAGTTCCCTGAAAAGAGGAATGCAATATGCAATAACTTTGAGGCAGCTAAGGTTAAATTCTGACCCCTAGCTGAGATAAGAATGAAATGAGGACAACTGAGTGAAGTTCATGTGCTCCACTGAATTTTAAAAAAATCATAAAAAGATTCAAGATATGCTAAATAATTCACTGTAGAGCTGGTACTGAGTGTTATGTCTACCTACAGTGCAAATCAGTTGTATTTCCTACCAGTGCCCTCAGCTAAACCACAGTTAGGCTATGTTATATATATTGGCATATATAAAGCAAAATATGGCATATATATTATATATATTTATAAATATAACAAAACACAGTATACACATATATAAATATTAATATATATTTGCCAATACATAGTAATATACGTGTATGCTATATTAGAGACTTAAAGCAAGCAAATATGTTAAAGTCGGAAGGGACCATATAAATCATCTATTTTTAACTGTGGTTCCCGGAACTTTTTAGCATACAAACGGCTGTAATGGAGATCCACCACAGTTTTCAATATTTCAGAAAGTCTGATAAAAATAATGAATTACCACAATCATAAATCCAAACAGGTTAAATATAATTTTAAATGCCTTAGTAGGAGATTATAACTGAAGGTGTCTACAATTAGTAAAAAAAAAAAAGTAAATTTAAAAAATGTATTCAAATATTTTAAACAAGAATGCTTAAATATCAAATATATTTAAAATTAAAAATAAAACTGTTTTTAAAACATAAAATAAAGCAAAATAACCTTCCCATAATCAATGCGATATGACAGATATGTCTTTAAATTATAAACACAATAATGAAAGGGAAATCTGTGGTTGAAAACTTTGGCCACTATTCATCTTGTTGAACCACAGTCTTCTCCCAATATCTTCTTCCCCTGATATATAAGATGAAAAATTTGAGGCTAACTATAGTTAATTTATTTACCGAATGTGTAGAACTTATTCATGTAAGAAGTGAGACAGGTTCTCAGGTCTCCTGAACATCCTTTCAATATTTATTCTATAATACCGTAAGGTACATATGTAAAAATTCATATTATGAAAATAGAAGCTCCAAAACTGATCCAAATTTTTGTGTCACTATATTGCTAAAACTGTTTTCTCTCTATTCATGGAAATTTTGTTATATGATGCACTCATTCTCTGCTTTAAACAATGTGAAACTTGTTCAATCAAAAATAAAAACAAATTTGCACATTACTGCTAATAGAGTCCGAGATGAATCAATGAGAAACCAGTAAGAAACAAGTTAAAATTAGTAAAGAAGTAAGCTATAATATTTATGAAATATGCATGTACGTGCAGATATGTACATATATGGATACATACACACATATTTACATGTACAAATACAAAGAGAGTCTTGTCAGATGTTTGATGCTGGATTTGTAATAGTAATAGCTGTAGATTGTGATATATTTTCTGCCTATAATCTACTCACAGGTTTTTTTTTCTTATTAGCTATTAAATTTAAAGTCTGTAAATGAACAAATATTTCAAATAATGATTACCCTCTTTTTCTTAAAGAATAAAAATGGTTCTTTATATATAATTATACAATACAATTTTTCGACAAAAATAAAAATTATCAATATTTTAATATAAGAATTGAATGGGGGAAAAAAAAAGGACCAGCCAGAGTAGGGGAGGGTAAAATGGTTTAGATTGCAGTGATCACAAAATGAAATTACAAAAAAGTAGTACAGAATCTGAATCTCAAAACTTTTTTAAAATTACTTTATTTCATTCTTGTAAAAGAAACACTTTTGAATATAATTCATCTTCAGCATATACTTATTTGCCCATCATTTTTCCTAAAAGGGAAACTGATGAGAACTTTTACTGGCAACAGCACTTAACATATATATTTACTAGACTTTTCTTAAGGTCTATAGGGAGTTGACCATCTTCATATTTATATTGAAGAGAGTTTAGGCCCCCTTAATGATAATGACAGTCAAGAAGTAAGTAAACATAATTAGACTGGCCAGAAAATGCATTGTTCTTTTCATGTTTCCTATTATTTTTGCCTAAACAACCGTCTTTGTATCTTATTCACAAAATTTTAGAATAAATATTAAAAACTCAAGATTTGGTTTTTTATACAAAGAATGAATCAAAAGTACTGTTATTTTTACTATTGTAATTTAAATATGTTGTATATTCACAAGTCTTTGTGTTTGCAAAGGGAATTTTTAAATAAAATTTGTGTTTTAAAGCAGTTTTATGCTTACAGTGGAATGGAATTTAATAGAATAAAAAGTGTAGAGACTTCCAAATATACCTTCTGCCCAAGCATTCACTCGCAACCCCTCTTGTGACAGAAATAAGGACCTGTGGTACGTGTGTTATAATCTATGAACCTCCATAGACACATAATTGTTTTTTGTTTTTTGTTTTTTTTGAGTTGGAGTCTCACTCAGTCGCCCATAGTGGAGAGCAGTGGCCGCTCCCAACCACTGCAGCCTCGACCTGCTGGGCTCCGGCGATCCTTCCGCCTCAGCCTTCCAAGTAGCTGGAACCACAGGCGCGCGCTACCACACCCGGCTAATTTTTTGATTTATTGTAGAAATGAGGTCTCACCAAGTTGCCCAGGTGGGTCTCGAACCCACAGGCTCAGGCAATCCACTCTCCTCAGCCTCCCAAAAACACGGGATTACAGGCTGAGCCACCGAGCCCGGACAGACACATAATTGTTATCCAAAGTTCACAGATGACGTTAGAGTTAATTGTGTGATGTACACCCTGTGGGTTTTGATAGACTGTAGGAACACGTATCTACCATTGTAGTATAATACAAAATAGTTTCAGTGCTTTAAAATTCCTCCATGCTCTATCATTTCCTTCTCCTTTCCCACTCAGCCCTGGTAACTACTGGTATTTGTACTCTCTCCGTAGTTTTGTCTTTCTCAGATTATAAGAACCATAAAGTGCTACCTTTTTTACATTGGCTTCTTCTGTTAGTCACATGTATTTAACTTCCCTACATGCCTCTTCATGCCTTGATAGCTCATTTCCTATTAGTATGGAATGATACGTCATTGTCTGGACATACTGCAGTTGGTTTATCCATTCATTTACAGAAGGACATCATAGCTGCTTCCAAGTTTTGGCAATTATAAACAAAGCTGCTATAAACCTTCATGGCAAGTATTTTGTGTATGTGTGGACATATGTTTTCAACTTCTTTGTGTTAATACCAAGGAGCACAATTGCTGGGAGGGGAAAAGTGCTTTCTAGTGAGCAGAGATCATGTATGCTTAATTTATTTTGAATATTTTTCAGAATATCATTCTTTCATTTATCAAGTCAGTAATAAGAGTGTATATGCTAAATGCTGACTGTATTAGAGTCTGCTCAAATACATTTTTTTAAATTTAATGATGGATATCTTCCCAAAATATAAGTGAGTAATATTGGCTATAGAAATGCAAAAAAGAAACTTCAAAGGATATTGGCAGCCGGCCTAGGAGGCCCACTGAACCTTAGAAATCAGGGAGGGCCGTGGAACCCGAGACCTCTAGGTAGTGTTCAGGAGCTGTAGACGCCATTACCTTCCCCTCTAATAATTTAGCATATTTAACCAGAAATAACTCTGCTGATCTAAGCATGAGGCTCTGAAACAACAACAGGCATGGTTAGCTTTGGAAACTCGTTGCTCCCGTTTCTCACAGACTGCGGTTTTGGCCCTTATATAAGTTGTTCAAATTCAGGTCACACACGAGAGCCTTAATATAATTGCAAGCCCTTTTTTGTATTAAAATCATAGGTTTAAGTTTAGTATAGGTATATAGAGAATAGGATTTTAGAGCAGCCATTTTGTTAAGAGATTGTAATCAGCCATTCCAAGAAGTGGCCCACCATGTACTTTGGACTGGGCTACATTCCTA
>CAUYQG010020065.1:0-15394 GCA_963574415.1 Tarsius wallacei | reverse complement strand
CCCCATCCTGTGTACTGTCTCCCACTCTTTTGATGATTTCTTTTGTTTTACAGAAGCTTTTCAATTTGATGAGGTCCCACTTGTCTTATGGAATGGATATCTGGGGTTTTGATCAGGAATTGGTTTCCTATTCCAATTTCTGTAAACATGTCTCTTGAATTTTCTAAGATTCTTATAGCTGCAGCTTTTATATCTGGGTCTTTGATCTATTTAGAGTTGATTTGTGTGTGTGGTGATAGGTATGGGTCCTGTTTCATTCTTCTGTATATGGTCAGTCAGTTTTCCCAGGACGATTTATTGAATAGATTCTCCTCCCCTCAGTGGTTGTTGATGGAAGCATTTTGAAGATGAATTGATTGAGAATTTGAGGTTTTGGTTTCAGAACTTCTATTCCATTCCATTGGTTTATATGCCTGTGCTTGTACCAATACCAGGCTGTTTTGATTATTGTAGCCTTGTAGTTAAGTTTAAAGTTGGAGAGTGTGTTTCTATTGCTAAGGATTGTTTTGACTATTCATGGTCATTTTTATTTCCACATGAATTTCTGCATTGTTTCCAGGTCTGAGAAGAATGATGATAGTATTTTAATAGGTATTGCATCAAACATCTAGATTGCCTCAGGTAGGATGAACATCTTAACGATTTTGATTCTTCTAATCCTTGAGCATGGAATATTTTTCCATTTGTTTGTGTGTTCTTTGATTTGTTGGAACATTGTTTTGTAGTTTTCATTGTAAAGGTCTTTCACTTCTCCAGTTAGAAAGATGTCATGATATTTCTTTCCTTTTCTTTTGTGGCTATTGTGAGTGAGATTGTACTTTTATTTACTTCTCTGCCTGTTTGCTGTAGGTGTATAAAAATGCAACTGTCTTTTTCACATCAATTTTATAACCTTGCACAGTAACGCAAATGGTACCTGATCCTATACCTGGGGGAGTGAGGGCCAGTTGGAGGCCCAAACTTCACCTGCATGCAGCCTACTTGTGTAGTTAATCCTTACTTGTACACCACCTCTCTATGGTAAAATAAAATTTAATAAACAAAACAAAAAAATTTTATACCCTGAGATTTTACCAAAGTCCTTTGTCAGTGCAAAGGGGTTTTTGGCAGATTCCCTTGGCTTTTCAAGGTATAGGATCATATCATCTACAAATAGGGATAGATTAACTTCCTCTTTTTCTATTGGGATACCCCTGATATACTTCTCTATTTTGATTGTTCTAACTAGGACTTCCAACCCTATGTACAGGAGGGGTAAGAGTGGGCAGCCTTGTCTTGTTCTGGTTTTCAAGGGAAATGTTCCCAATTTGTTTATTTAGCAATATGTTGGCTGTGGGTTTATTGTAGATGGGTTCTTGAGGTATGTCCCTTGGCATTCAAGGGTTTTTATCATGATAAGATACTGGATTTTGTTGAAAGCTTTTACTGCATCCAATAAAATAATCATGAGGTTCTTGTTTTTACATCTGTTGATGTATTTAATTACATTAGTATCTTGTGGATGTTAAACAGCCATGCATCTCAGGGATGAAGCCTACTTGGTCATGTTGGACTACTTTTAAGATGTGTTGCTGGATCCAATTTGCAAGAATCTTGTTGAGAATTGTTGTATCTGTGTTCATCAGGGATATTGGTCTGTAGTTCTCATTCTTTGTTGGGTCTTTGCCCAGTTTGTGTAAGTGTATGATGTTAATTTCATAAAACAATTTAGTGGGAATTCTCTCTTTCTTGTTTGCCTGAAAAACTTTCAATAGGATTGATGTCAGCTTCTCCTTGTATGTTTTGTAGAATTCTGCTGGAAATCTATCTGGTCCAGGGCTTTTTTTTGGAGGAAACTTTCTTATGATAGTCAATTTTCTGGGTTGTTATTTGTCTATTTAGAGTCTCTATTTCTTTCTGTTTCAATGGAGGTTGTGTGATGTCAGAAAGTCCTCCATTTAATTTAGGTTTTCAAATTTGTTTCCATACAAGTGTGCATTGTAATCTCTGATCACATTTTGTATTTCTTCAGTGTCAATTGTGACTTGTTTTTTTGCATTTCTGATTGTGTTTATTTGGAAACTGTGTCTCTTTTTCTTGGTCAATCTGGCTAGGGTTCTGACAAACTCGTTTATCCCTTCAAAGAACTAGCTTTTTGTTTTGTTGGTTTTTTTCTATGGTATTTTTGTCTTCTATGTCCCATATTTGGGCTTTTACTTTGGTGCTCTGGATTATTCTGCTAAAGTTAGGGTTTTGGTAGTCTTGCCTTTCCAGCTCCCTTACGTAATTTGTTAGGCTGTTGACTTGTGATCTTTCTATTTTGTTCATGTGTATTCACAGAGATATGAATTCCCCTCTTAGTACTGCTTTCATGACATCCTAGAAGTTTTGGTAAGATGTGTCTTTTTTTTTTTCCAAGAATCTTTTAATTTCTGTTTTAATTTCTGTGCTGACCCAGGAGTTGTATAGTATTATGCTGTTTAGTGTCCATGTCTTTGTGTGTTTGGGACAGATTTTTTTGTTGGTGATATTTTTATTCTGTGGTCTGAGAAGCTGCATGGTTGCATTTTGATCTTATGAAATGTGTTTGTGCTTGATTTATGACCAAGGACATAGTAGATCTTGGAGTATGTTACATGTGGTGATGAGTAGAATATATATTCTATGGTTATTGGGTGGAGTGTTTTGTAGGTCTATTAGCCCATTTGGTCATGTGTCAAGTTAAGTTTCCAGATCTCCTTATTGATTTTTTTGCCTTGATATTCTATTTATGTACCCAATTATGATAGTGCTAAAGTCAATATCATATTTTAGCTTACTTGGTATTTGTTTATATATCCAGGACCTCCTGTGTTGGATGCATATACATATAGAATTTATATTTCTTTTATCATTATGTAGTGTCTTCCCATATCTTTTTTAATTTTTGAAAGCTTGAAGGTTGTTTTGTCTGATATTAAAATCACAACACTTGTTTTCTTTTGTTTTCTTTTAACCTGAAAGTTTGTTTTTCATCCCTTAACTTTAAGTCTGTGGGTTTCCTTTGTAGTGAGATGAGTTTCCTGAAGGCAGCATAATATTGGGTCATGTTTTTTATTTTTTTTTAAATACAGAGTGCCGTTCCATGTCTTTTCAGTGGTGCATTTAATCCTCTGATGTTCATGCTGATTATTTAAATGTGAGAGTTTTCCCTGTTATAGGTTCTTATAAGGCTGCTTTGTTTTCTTTTAAATTTTGGGTTGTGTATATTTTCAATTTTGGAGTCATGAGGTATGTTGTGTTGGTTCTGTGTTTTCCTGCATTCTTGGAAAGTGCATGGTGGTTCTTTTTTTCTTCTGTTCTTAATACCTTTTTGAGAATCTCCTGTAGAGCTGGTGTGGATGCAGGATGATATTTTATGGATTGGATGTCTTGAAAGGAGTTTAATTCTCCATTGCTGATGAAACTGAGTTTGGTGGGTAGGAAATTCTTGGTTGAAATTGTTTATCTCTGAAGACTTTGAATATTGGACTCCAGTCTCTTCTAGCTTGGGTGTTTCTGTTGATAAGTCTGATGCTATTCTGATTGGTCTTCCCTGGTAGATAGTCTGACCTTTCTCTCTTGCTGCCTTTAGAATTTTTTCATTTATACCTACTTTGTGTAGGCAAATCAATGTGTCTTCTCATATTATGTTTTTCAGGTGTTCTCTGTATCTCTTGTCTTTGGATAGTCACCTCTTTTGTGCAGTGGGTAAAGTTTTCATAGACATCCTCCCAGTATACTTGTTCCAAGGTATTCCCCTTTTCTCTTTCTTTTTCTGGGATACTGATCAAATTTAAGTTCAGTCTCTTGATATAATCTCACATATCTTGGAGGCTGTGTTTTCCTTTCTGAATTTTCTATGTTTTTAACAGATAAGGTTAATTCCATACTTTGGTTTTTGAGTTCTGAGATTCTTTCTTCTGCTTGGTTAATTCTGCTATCCATGCTTGTCATCTTGTTAGTTATTTCCTAGTTTCCTTGTTAGTTAAAATGAAGTTTTTAATGGCCAAAATCTCTGTTACAAGTTCTTTCAGTGTTGCATCTTGTCTTGCTTGAGTTTTATTCACTCTTTCCATCCATTCCCTAATCTCTGTTTTATTCTGGAGTCAATTGTTGGTGATTTCCATTGTTTAAACTCTGAGGTTTAATTTTTCAGATGTTGCCTCTTTGGTACACTGTGAATTACCTGTGTTCCTCCATTGATTTTCCTCATTTGTGCAGGTCACTTTCTTTACTCTTTAATTCTGTTATTCATTGGTAGTGGGAGGGGCTTTCACTTTTGTTGTTGGCTTAGCTCTTTATTCTTCCCTAATCACAGTCTCTGAATTTGTTCTGTTTTGAAATACGGCTGTGTTTGGGAGACTTTTTTGTATTTTGTAGTTTTGAGAGTTGAATAATGTGCAGAGTGGGGAGCTAGGCTTCAGAAACTACTTGCAAGTTACAATGTTCACTGACTGGGGTATGGGTCTCTCAGGAGACCCATTCCCCATCACCACTCTATGTGATGATGTAATGGGTATGTGTGTGTATCACTTGAGTCCAAGATAAAGTAACAGTAATGAGGAGAACAGAGAAAAGTAGAATGAAATAGAATGGACAAAAATAATAAAAACATAATAAACCACAGAGAAACAAGCAAAAACAAGCAACAACAGCAAGAATTCCAAAGCAAACAGAAGAAAAACACAAAAAACAAAGAACAGGAAAACTGAACACACACACACACACAATGAAAAAGGGAGAAGAAAAGGGTGGTATACAAACCGAACCCTCACGCACATTCACACACACAACAAAGCAAAACAAAAGAACAAGAAAAAATGGGGGGAATGCAAATCAAGCCCTCACACACACACATTCACCCAAATAAAAGAAGAACAAAGGAATAAAAACAGAATTAATAAAAAATGAAAATAAAAAAATTTCTGGGCACTAACCACCTTTCTATGGCAGGTTCTGTAATTGTTGTTCTTAGCTGCTCACAGATAAGCCCACCTGTCATCTCCTGCAGGTCGGTCACAATCTCTCCAGTGCACAGCCCGGGCAGGAAAGAAGTGGCAGTGAGGGTGGATGAGGCATTGGCCCTCCCCTTCTGCTCTCATAAGGTCATGGGGATCCCCTTCAGTGGGGAGGTTCAGGATTATCTCTTCTTCAAAGGCTGGCAGTGGATGCCCCAACCAGACTTATCCCAGTAGAGTGCTCCTATCATGGGGGCTGTCCAGGCTCCACCTGGGATCATGGGTCTGATGTTCAGAGAATTGCTGGGGAGGAGGGGGTTGAGTCAGTCCAGGACTCACTGCTGGGGGGAGTTCCTTGCCCTTTTTCCTGCAACTGGGTCAGTGTAGGAGGTGGGGCACCTGAGACTTCACACTTATCCTGTCCCTCTGAATTTTTGCTTTTGAGATATTCCCTCTGGGTCATGATCAACCCCAGAATAGTTAACCTGCCAGTTACAGAGAGTGGGTCTGTTGCTCTATGGTGAGTAAGATGGAACACTTCTATGCTCAGTTTTCAAGATGGGGGTGGGGTTCCTGTTTCACATTCTCCAGTGGAACTCTGCCTCTGGCTTTCTCACTGTGCTTTCTCCATGGCCCTCACTGCTAGTGTCCATCCTGGCACTGTGGTGGTCAGCAGTCTGGAAATGGCAATTGCTCCTGGAAGCTTTGTCCCAGGAAAAGAGCTTTGTTCATTTTAGAAAATGACACCCAGCTTCTGTGGCCTGGAAAGTACTAGGGGCTAAGCAAAGCAGCTGTGGAGCACACTGCTTCACCAGGAGAGCCCTGGTCACTTGCTCCCAAGTCCCCACTCAATCAACCACTCACATGCCCACTTATACACAGATACACACAAAAATTTGTTCATACAGTCATTCACTCACACAGGAACTTGCACAGTCTGACTGGCTCTGCCACAATCTTTTTTACAGACCTCATTTTTTTCATTTTATATAAAAGAAGTTAAATAATAGTGCTGGAAAAGTATTACAGCTAAGGCTTTTTACAGATGTCTGTTAGCTCTGTTTATTCTAGGGTCCACTTTAATTCCAATGTTTCTTTGCTGATTTTTTGCCTTGATGAGTTTTCTATTGCATTAGTGGAGTGTTGAAATCTCCCTCAATTATTGTATTGTTGATTATTTCTTTTCTTAGGTCTAATAAATTGTCTTATAATATTGTGAGCTCTAGTGTTAGGTGCATATATATTTAAAATTGTTATATCTTGTTGTTAGATTGATACCTTTACAATTATATAATGACTCTGTCTTTTTTTGCTTTTGTTAACCTAATGACTGCTTAATCTAGTGTGAGAATAACTACTACTGCACACTTTTTGTTTCCATTTGCATGGAATATTTTTTCCCACTCTTTTACCTTGAATCTGTAGGAGTCTCTGTTTGATAAGTCAGTCTCTTAAAAGCAGCAGATGTTTGGATTGTGTGCGTGTGTGTCTGTGTGTGTGTTTGTTTAATACATACTGTCAATTTATATATTTTTCATGGGGCATTGAGACTATTATCTTTAAGTCTTAGTATAGCCATAGAAGATACTATTTTATTCATTATGATGATTTCTACCTGGTGTCTTCGTTTTCTCCATTGTCTTGGTATTCTATAGGTTTTGTGAGCATTATAATTTCCAATGTTTCTCTGTTGGTGTTTCTTTATTTTTGTTTCAGTGTTTAGAATCTTTTTGAGTATTTCTTGAAAAGCCAGTCTAGTGGTGACAAACTCCCTCAGAATTTGCATGTCTGAGAAAATCTCTTTTTCATATATAAAACTTCATCTTGTGAAATACAACATTTTTTACTGACAGTTATTCTGCTTGAGGAGATTGATGATAGGGCCCAAATTACCTCTGGCTCATATAGTTTCTGCTGAGAAGTCTGTTGCTAATGTTATAGGTTTGCATTTATAAGTTATTGGAAGCTTTTGTGTCAATGCTCTTAGAATTCTTTTCATCACATTGATGCTGCATAACCTGAGTATATGCCTTGGGGATGAGATTTTGCAAGGATTTTGCCAGGAGATCTTTGGGCTTCCTGGATCTGGATGTTTCAATCTCTGGTAAGGTCAGGGAAGTTTTCCTAATTTTTTTCCCACAAATAGGTTTTCTGTACCCAATCTTTTTTCTTCCTCAGGAATACCTATAAGCGTTAGGTCTGGATATTTTAAATAATTTGACATTTCTACAGACTTTGCCCCATTCTCTTGATTCTTTTTTATGAATTGTTTTCTATATGGTTAATTTGTAAGCCTTTTAATCTAGTTTTAAAATTCCTATATCAGTTGACCATTTATGTGTCATTTTTGGACAAGTATCTATCCATGTCCTCTGCCCATTTTTAATCAGACTATGAAGGTCTTGCTGTTGTTGTTGCTGATGTTGTTCACTTGTAGTTGTGCATTATATGTTTTGGAGATTAAACTCTTATCAGTTCTATGGTTTGCAAATGTTTTGCCACATTCTGTACACATTGACTATTCACTTTTTTTGTTTGTGTCTTTTTTTGTTTGGTTGGTTTATTAATTTAGCCCATAATATTGAACTGTTCTAATTGGAGACAGGAGTAGTATAGTATATTAAATATGTTGATTAACTCTTATATGTAACAACTACCTTCAACCAAATAATATGCCTTTAAGGGACATATGAACTATGCCTCTGTGACTGTGTTTGATGCATGCACTGATGCATCAAGTGCAAATAGTGAAGTTTTATAGCATTCAGATTTGGCTTTCTATCCTGAGATACTACTTTCTATCTGAGTGAGATAAAATAAACTTCCTTAACCTCTCTCCATCAGCATCTCTCCTCCTTGAAAATTTGAAGTTTTGACATTGAAGGCATGCTGTGAGTCTGCAGTGAAATGAAATATGCAAAATCAGTTTCTGAAATCTGTCATATGTAGGTAATATTCCAACTTTGTGTTCTGACAGAAAAATATGGTTATTTGAAGAATGTCTGATAAGACTTTGGTGTGGCTGACAAAGGAAAGAAACTTACTGACTGCTATGTATCCTGCCACACATCAACTCCTAGAATCTTTTAGGTCATCTGTACTTATTCACATTGCTGCTCACCTCTAATGATACCAAAGATACTGGTTCTCACTCTAAGTGTAGGGTCCCAGCTCAGTGGACACTGACAGTGACCACAGTGCAGTGGGTCTTCAGGACACAGAAGTCACACTATGGGATCTTTCTCAGGCTTTTTATTTTGCTCCCTCACTCCTTAGTGACCCTAGTATTTGCCTGTGTGGCCTCGCATGGTATGACTTATGTCCTGTTCCTGGAGATCTGCCACTGCTTCCTTTTGGTTCCTAGGTATGATTATAAGCCCAGCTCATCTGTGTGACCATCAACACCCAATGATGTTGAACATCTTGGTCCCTAAACCACTCCTGGAGAGATTTCTTAGAACCAGACATGTCCTCAAGATCTATATAATGGCTGTAGCACTTAGAAACTGTTTGATTCTATAAGCCTCAGTTTTCCCCACTGGAATGCACATCTGAAGATCACACTCTTCTCTTGAGACTTCTGAGTGCACCATTCCCAGCTACAACTCAGATTAAATATATATTAAAATATTGAATATTTTGCTGCAATCACATGACAAAGCGTAAAAGTTAGCAGAATAGATAAATGAAAGCACACATGATTGACAGAGATGCAGGAAGATAGATGCCAAGTCCAGCCTCTCTGGTTGAAGTGAGAATCTGCGCAGACAACTGGCTTAAGTAAATTTGAACAAAAAGACATTTTAACATTTTTAAAAACTAAATCAACAAGTGTAGTTTCCTGATACACATCAAGGAGGATACAGTCTCCAATGAAGTAAGAAGAAAATAAGAATTGGAAAAAACAATGGAGGGCAGAGGCTGGGATAGGTCACCTGGTTTCTCCCTGATCTGAACCTCATTTCCTCCTGGTCTTGATGAAAAAGTCAAACTAGGAAAATATTTAAAGAGGTTTGTTCTGAGTCAATACGAGTGACCATGGCTCATGGTATAGCAGTCTCAAGAGATCCTGAGAAAGTGTGTCTGAGGTAGTCATGAAAGAGTTTAATTTGATACATTTTATGCAGATAGAAGTTATGGGCAAACATATAAATCAGCACATGCAAAGTACACATTATATTGGCCCAGAAAGGTGGGACATATTGATGCAGGGGCTTATAAGTTACACATGGATTCAAAGATTTTCTGATTGGCAGATGGATGTCTTAAGATTTAAGAAATCAGTAGAAATAAATGCTTAGACTGAAATAAGAGGCTTGTGGAAGCCAAGGCCCTTGTTATGTAGATGATGTCTCATAAGTGGCAGCTCTCACAGAGTAGGTGATACTATACTTGATTTGGGTTGGAATGTAATATCTTATTGCCACAAAAGTATTTTTCCTCAGTCTTAGGATCACTATTTTAATGTTAAGCCAGTCCCTAGAGCCTAAACTCCAAATGGGAGGAAATATAACAAGATGTGTCCAATTCCTCTTCTGTCATGACCTGGAATTTAGTGTTTCAGGTTTTTCTGAGATCCACTTAGCCAAAAGAGATGGTCTATTAAGTTGGTTGGGGGCTTGGGATATTATTTTTGGTGTACTCTAAGATGTCATCTCTGACACACTGATTTCACACAGACTTAAGAGCTCAACATGTGAAGTAATAGAGGTAGATACTTCCACATCCTAGTTCCTGTGACACAGATTATTTTGCATAAAGTCTGGCTCAAAACATATCAACCTTCATACATGTCAATTCTTCCTCTACAATTGAGTCAAAGAGCAAAGATGTGAGCAGAGGTGGATTAATAAGAAAATAGTTTCTGTACATATCATATCTTGGAAAGATAAGAGGCTGTTGGATCAAATCTGTATGGAGAAGAGAAGCATCTGTAAACAGCAGTGACCATTCTTTAAGTCTTAAGCCCATAGAGATCTGACTCAGAGCTTGGGTCAATCAGGTTAACAGGCATGCCATGGAGGGCCTGGTTTATGGTATGCACATTTCTCTTCTACTCTACGTAGTTAAGTGTTTCAAATACAATGTTTTCACAAAATAACCTTTAAGCTACCAAAAATTTAAAAAGCTATGAAAGGTCATTACATAATGATAAATGGTTCAATCCATCAATAAAAAATATTCATCCTAAACATATATGCCCCCAACATAGGAGCACCAACTTTCATAAATTAGCATCTAGGTAAACTTAAAAGAGATATTGACTATAACATTACCATAGCTGGGAACGTAATACCCCACTCACAACTCCAGACAGATCATCAAGACAAAAGATCAACAAGAGACCCAGAACCTTAATGTGACACTTGACCAATTTGACTTAATTGATACCTACAGAACACTCAACAACCGTGGAATATACATTTCACTCATTGCCACATGGAATATACTCTAAGATCAACCACATCCTTGGCCATAAGTCAAGCATAAACAAATTTCATAAGATTGAAATACTGCCATATACCTTCTCAGACCACAGTGGAATAAAAATAAGTATCAACACCAACAAAATTCCCCCAGAACCAACACAGACCTAGACAATAAACAGCATGATACTAAAGAACCCCTGGGTCAACTTGGAAATCAAAGCAGAGCTTAAAAAATACCTGGAAACAAATGAAAATGAAGAACATCTTATCAAACTCTCTGGGATCCCATGAAATCAATACTAAGAGGGGAATTCATATCTCTATGAACAAACATGAAGAAAATGGAAAGATTATAAGTTAACAGCCTAACAAATCACCTAAGGAAGCTGAAAAAGCAAGACCACCAAAACCTTAATTTCAGAAGAAGAATTCAGATCACCAAAATAAAAGTCCAAATTCAGGACATAGAAGGCAAAAAGATAATACAAAAATCAGCAAAACAAAAAGCTTTGGGCAGGGCCATGTCCCTCTCCCCTTTCCCCTCAACCTCTTCCTGCTGTTCTCCCTTCTCTCCATCCTCCATGGAAGCCCCAGGGAAATAACTTGGCTTCCTAGAGTGGATGGAATAGAAGTTGGGGTGGCCATATTGGTTTGTTGGGGGTGAGGGAAAAAAACCCACACGGACCAGAAAAACAAAAACAAAAAAACCCAAAAAGCTTGTTCTTTAATAAACAAGATTGATAGACTCCTAGCTAGACTGACCAAGAAAAAGAGAGAGAAAGTCCAAAGAAACACAATCAGAAATGCAAAATATCAAGTCACAGTGGACCCTGAAGAAATCAAGATTTTCGGAGACTACTATATACACTTGTATGGAAACAAACTCGAAAATCTAAATGAAATGGAGGACTTTCTGACATCACACAAATTCCCCAGGTTGAAACAAGAAGAAAACGAGATCCTAAATATACCAATAACAATCCAGGAAATTGACTATGTCATAAGAAAACTACCTACAAAAAAAGCGCCCTGGACCGGATGGCTTTCCTGCAAAATTCTACAAAACATACGAGGAACTGATGTCAATCCTATTGAAAGTATTCCAGGCAATGGAGAAAGATGGATCTCTTCCAAAATCATTTTATGAAGTGAACATTACATTGGTACACAAACTGGATAAAGATCCAACAAAGAAAGAGAACTACAAGCCAGTAACCTTGATGAACACAGATGCTAAAATTCTCAACAAGACCCTAGCAAACTGGATCCAACAACACATCTCAGAAATCATCCACCACAACCAAGTAGGTTTTATCCCTGGGATGCAAGGCTCATTCAACATTCATAAAACTATAAACATAATTAAATACATCAACAGATGTAAAAACAGAAACCACATGATTATATAATTAAATGCAGAAAAAGTTTTTGATAAAACCCAGCACCCCTACTTGATAAAAACCCTCAAATATCTAGGCATAGATGGAACATACCTTAAAATAGTAAGGGCCATCTATGAGAAACCCACAGCCAGCAAACTGTGAAACCAGCAGAAATTGGAACCATTTCCCTTGAAAAGAGGAACAAGACAAGGATGTCCACTCTCACCCCTCATTTTCAACATAGTTTTGGTCCTAGTTAGATCAATCAGAAAAGAAAAGGAGATCAGGGGAACCCAAGTAGTAAAAGAGGAAGTCAAGTTATCCCTCTTTACAGAGACATGATGCTATACCTCAAAAACCCAAGATATTCTCACAGACCTCCTTGCACTGATAAAGGACTTTGGCAACGTCTTAGGGTATAAAATAAATGTGCAAAAGACAGTCACATTTCTATACACCAACAATGAACAAAGAAAGTCCAATAAAAAGCACAAACCCATTCACAACAGCTACACACACACACAGACACACACACACACACACACACACACACAAGAAATACCTCGGCATCTTCCTAACCAGATATGTCAAAGACCTTTATAACAAAAACTAGAAAACACTGCTCAAAGAAATCAAAGATGGCACAAATGGAAAAATATTCCATGCTCATGCATGGGAAGAATCAACATTGTTAAGATGTCCATTCTACCCAAGGCCGAATTTACAGATTTAATGCAATACCCATTAAATTACCAGCAGCCTTCTTCTCAGTCCTGGACATGACAATACAGGAACTCACATGGAAACACAAATGATCACAAATTTCCAAAACAATCCTCAGAAAATAAAAAGCAGAAGGCATCACACTCGCAGACTTTAAACTCTATTATAAAGTTACAATAGTCAAACAGCCTGGTATTTGTACAAGAACAGGCATATAGACCAATGGAACAGGATAGGGATTCAAGCAGCAAAACTTTCAATTTCTCAACCAACTCATCTTCAGCAAAGCCTCCACCACCAACTACTGGGGAGAGGAGAACCTAATCAGTAAATGGTGCTGGGAAAACTGGCAGACTACATGCAGAAGATTAAAACAAGACCTCTATCACCATACGCAAAAATCAGCTCTAAATGGATCAAAGGCATAAACATAAAACCTCAAATTATAGGCATCGCAGGAGACACACTTATGGAATTTGGAACTGGCAACCAATTCCTGATCAAAACTCCAAGTGCCCATGCCATAAGAGATATATAGACAATTGGACTCATCAAACTGGCAGGCTTCTGCAAAGCTAACAAAACCACCAAACCATCAAAAGAGCAAGAAGACAGCCCACAGACTTGGAAAAAACATTTGCCAACTATATGTCTGACAAAGGCCTAACATCTAGGATCTACAAGGAACTTAAACATGCCAAAAAGGAAAAAAATAAACTGCCCCATTACAAAATGAGCAAAAGATATGAACAGACACATCTCAAAAGAAGACATACAAGAAACCAACAGATACATGAAAAAATGCTCAGCCTCACTAGTCATCAAATAAATGCAAATTAAAACTACACTGAGATATGACCTAACTCCAGCCAGGATGGCCATTGTCAATAACTCAAAAAACAACAGATGCTGGAGAGGATGTGGTGAAAAGGGAACACTTCTACATTGTTGGTAGGAGTGTAAACCAGTACAGCCTCTGTGGAAAACAGTGTGATGATTCCTAAAAGATCTAAAAATTTACCTTCCATATGACCCCACAATCCCCCTACTGGGAATATACCTGGAGGAACTCAAATCAAATCACTCTATGAAAAAGCTACCTGGGAGTTTCGGTAAGATGGCGACAGCATAGGTGGAATTGTGAGATTCTCCAAATGTGAGTTCCCAAAAAGACTCTTGCTTTCCTTCCCTCACCCCCCTGCCCACCGCCAGCAGCATTGGTCCGAGGCCTGGGGACCCTCAGTCCCACGTAGGGCCGGATATTGCAGTCCCCCATTGCTGCCTTGCATGCGGGAAGTCTCGGGACTCAGCTCCCTCCCTGGCTACATCATCTCACCCAGACCAAGCCGTTGGTCACCCTGGGAGGCTCTGGGCACCCGCCCCTCAGAGAATCCGATTCCATTCTGGTTGAAATACCCTGTGAGCGATCCAGGGCCACTTTCGCCACTCACCACCTACCCTTTGGAGTTTTGAGCTCTGGAGCTCGGAGCTCTGGGCTCACCCTGGCTGAGGCACTTAGCGTGACCCCATGCTTATGTAAAGGAACAGCATATCATTAGGAGGTGCTAGGCGGAGGCTCTCAGCTCCAGAGGAGGGAAGTCCCGACCCCCTGCTCCACCCCAGCCCACTGATAGTGCTCCAGCTCCAGCGCCCAGCTGTGCAGCTGATCCCCGGTGCCTCCCATGCCACCACAGTCCATCATTGCTCAGGGACCCAAACAAGCAGAGAGAAAGGATTCACGAAAGTGAAACTGTCACCTCGGCCATTCTCCAGGCAGAGACTTGCATTGCCCCGCCCACCTACCAGCACCCTCTACCTTGGTTCCCAAGGTAACGTCGCTAAACAGAAGACAACGCCCCTCCGCTACTCTGAAGCAGACAAAGGGATCTAAGAGTAGCAGACTTCCCAGGCAGGAGGCCAAAAGAAGAAACCCAAGCTGCAGTAAATGTAGCTGTCTGCAATGAAAGTAAGGGGAGAGGCCAGAGAGCAGAGATGAACAGACTTTAGACACTCAGGAAAGATCCCAGAGCTAGTCTGATTTCTTACTTTGATTTTTGATTTTATCACTTTGACTGTTTGTTTTGCTCACTTCTGTTTGCTTATTAACTTACACTATCTGTTTGTGTTAGGCAAAACGCATCAAAAGGCATGATTTTTTTGGTCTGCCTTTGTATAGCTACCAGTATTCTTTAGGGAATTTTCCTTGCGTGTTTTTATACACTTCTCTCCAGCCTTGTGTCTCTTTCACCTGTTAGTTGGTATGTATGTCTGTTTTCCCTCTCACTCTTCTTTCTTCCTAACTTCCTATTGACCGCCCCTTCCTCCATTACTTTCCTCTTTTGTACCTCCCTTTGGTTCAGGGACCACACCTACATTCCGCTGCACAGAAAGATTGTAAGACAGTAGGAAATAGGTTCCAGGGGGCTCATACACTGGTAGGTGGATGCTGGAATCAGCATATAGATTCTGAATCACAGCTTCCCCCTCAATTAAACCTCAAAACTGCAAAAAGTACAGCCCGCAGCCCACACTCCAACCTCAAAAGTGAACAAAGCCAGAGGACTCTCATAAGGAAGAACAGGAGATTGCACAAGCGAAGCAAAAGCAACCCCACCTTCCCTGAAAAACAGAATTAAAGAAGGGGAAGGAAAGGAGGAGAGAGAGAGAAATCTACACAAATGAAGAAATACCAAAAGAAGAATATGGGTCTCTCCCAGACCCCTGGGAAGGCAGACCAAAAAAATCATGTCTTTTGATGCATTTTGCCTAACACAAACAGATAGTATAAGTCAATAAGCAAACAGAAGTGAGCAAAACAAACAGTCAAAGTGATAAAATCAAAAGTCAAAGTAAGAAATCAGACTAGCTCTGGGATCTTTCCTGAGTGTCTAAAGTCTGTTCA
>CAUYQG010020063.1:0-11795 GCA_963574415.1 Tarsius wallacei | reverse complement strand
TTCCCAGACCTACCACTGATCTCTATGGAGTTCTTCCTCGTCCTTTTCTGGCCACCCTTTGTTCCATGGCTGGATCAGGGTAGGGGTTAGTGTGTCTGGAACTCAGCACTCATCAGGTCCTTCCAAAGTTTGTGCTTTCAGGATATTCCCTCTGGGTCATGATCAATCCTTGAGTAGTTGATCCACTAGTCACAGAGATCAGGTCTGTTGTTCCACGGTGAGCAAGTCAGAGTACTTTTCTGCCCCACCTTCAAGATGGTGGTGTGGTGCTTCTCTTGTTCTCTCCAGTGGGACTCTGCCTCTGGGTTCCCACCACAGCCCCTGCTGCCAGTGTCTGGCCAGGTGCTGAAGTGGTCAGGCAAAGCCGGGTGCCAGCAGTCTCTCCTGCTGCAGTGGTGAGGCAGAGCCTGGAGCCGGTAGTCTCTCCCTACCACTTCCCTGCAGAAAAACTTTTCTCTATAAAAAAAAAAATTGTGCTTGGCTCTTTCGACCTGGGATGCACCAGGGACCAAGTAGAGAAGCTGCAGCACCAGCTGCTGCACCAGAAGGGCCCTGGCCACTTGTTCACAAGCATCCACTTAGTCAGTCTCTCCCAGCATTTTCTTCCTAGGAAGGGTTTTGTTGATTTTTTTTAAAAATGGTGCTCAGTTTCTGCATCCTGGGAATTGCCAGAGTCCAAGCTGAGCCCAGTTGCACTTCTATACACCAGCAACATTCAAACTGAAAGCAAATCAAGAACATAATCCCATTTACAAAAGCTACAACAACAACAAAAAAACCTTGAACCACATAGGTGAAAGATCACAACACAACACTGACGAAAGAAATCAAAGATGATATAAACAAATGGAAAAACATTCCATGCTCATGGACTGGAGGAATCAATATTGTTAAAACGTTCATACTGCCTAAAGCAATTTATAGTTTCAATGCAATCCCTATTAACAACATTTTCCACAGATCTAGAAAAAACAATATTTAAATTCATATGGAAGCAAAAAAGTACCTGAATAGCTAAAGCAATCCTAAGCAAAAAGAACAAAGCCAGAGGCATCGCATTACCAGACTTAAAACTTTACTATAAAGTATAAAACTACAGTAACCAAAACAGTCTAGTACTTGCACAAAAGTAGACACAAAGATCAATGGAACAGAATTGACAGCACAGAAATAAAACTGCTATCTTACAACCACTTAATCTCTGACAAAGTCAACTAAAACAAACACTTGAGAAAGGACACCCTATATAACAAATGGTGCTGGAAAAACTGGCTAACCATATGCAGAAGAAAGAAGCTAGACTCCTTCTCACCATATACAAAAATAAGTAAGATGGATTAATGACTTAAACATAAGACTTCAGACTATACAAATCTTAAAAGAAAGCCTAGGAAACACTCTTCTGGACATCAGCCTAGACAAAGAATTCATGACCAAGATCTCGAAAGTCAATGCAGCAAAAAAACAAAATTGACAACTGGGACTTAATCAAACCATAGAGCTTCAGCACAAGGAAGGAAGGAAGGAAGGAAGGGGGAAGGAAGGAAAGAAAGAAGGAAGGAAGAAGGAAGGAAGGAAGGAAGGAAGGAAGAGGAAAGGAAAGGAATGGAGGGAGGGAGAGAGGGAAGGAAGACTATCAATAGAGACAACTTACGCAACGAGAGAAAATATTTACATACTATGCATTTGACAAAGGACTAATATCCAGATCTATAAAGAACTCAATTAGGAAAAAACAATTAACCCCATTAAAAAGTGTGCAAAGGACATGAACAGAAACTTCTCAAAAAAGACATACAAATAGCCAACAAACACATTAAACAATTTTCAACATCAATAATCATCAGAGAAATGCAATTCAAAACCACAGTGAGATATTGTCTCACACCAGTTAGAATAGCTATTATTAAAAAGTCAAAAGACAACAGATATCGACAAGGTTGCAGAGAAAAGGGAATGTTCCTACATCGTTGATGGGGAATGTAAGCTAATTCAACCCCACGGAAAGCAGTTTGTAGATTTCTTAAATAACTACAAATAAGCTTACCATTGGACCCAGCAATCCCACTCCTGGGTATATACCCAAAGGAGCATAAATCACTCTATCAAAAAGACACCTGACACAATATGTTTATCACAGCACTATCCACAATAGGAAAAGCATGGAACCAACCTAGGTACCCATCAGTGGTGGACTAGATAAAGAAAATATGGTACATATACACCATAGAATACTATGCAACCATAAAAAAGAGCAAAATCCTGTCCTTTGCAGCAACATGGATGCAGCTGGAGACCATCATCCTAAGCAAATTATCATAGAAACAGATAATTGAATACTTTATATTCTTACTTCTAAGTGGGAATAAAACACCGGGCACACATGGGCATAAGGAGAGGAACAATAGACATTAGGGACTCCTTAAGGGGAGAAAAATGGAGGAGGGGAAAGTGTTGAAAAACTATCCATTGGGTACTATGTCCACCATGCAAGTGACAGGCTCAGTAGAAGCCAAAACTTCACCATTACACAATATACCTAGGTAACAAACCTGCATTATACCCCTTGAATCCAAAAAATACATTAATTAATTAATTCCCTGGGGTACCTCTAAAGTGGGTTCAGGAACGTTTCAAAACTATCAGGTCAGCCAATTTTCAAATTCTCTTGTTCTCATATCAGAGCAGGAAGTAAGTGTTCAAGCATTCAAGAGGGCCTTTGGGTGAGGTGGGGGCAGAAAAGGAAACCAGCCCTCTTCCTAGCAGAACAGACTATGACTAATACATTTTGCTTTGAGTAAGCTTAACAAATATCTCTAGTATTCTGTCTGAAATCCCGTGCACATTGTCACACAGCTTTATAATCTCTAAACTAGATTTATTTGGATAACATTTGCTTTTAAGATGCCAACAAGTTCAGGAGGTTCATTTTATTACTTTATTCCTAAATTCAAACTGAGATCAATCTTCACAGACAAAACATGAATTTTATGGAGAAACAAGAGGATAGATGAATTTTGCAATGAGACCTCACCATAGAGTGCTGGTGAGATAAAGGTTTCAGACAGTCAGTAGTCAGCAACAGAGCAATGCTAACAAGAGTTGGAGGAGAGACAATATTATGTGCCACTATTGACTCATTTAATTCCAAATAAACATTATAAGGCATTGTTTTATTATGTATCTTTTTTTCAGAAATTAAAAAAAAACGGGGCTTAGAGAAGTTGTCACTTTTTCAAAGTCTAGTGATAAGCGATCCAGCTGAGATTAGGATTTAAGAGTGCTGGCTCCAGAATCTGTGCCCTTACCTGTAAGTCTGCACCACATGGAAATGGCCGGTTGGAAGGTCAAGCACTACTCTGGAGTCAGAGTAGGAGCAGGAACCTCCAAGAACAGGTTTGCCTTCAAATTTTCCTTATTGCCATGATCCCGGCTATATTCTCCCCAACTGCTTTTTAGAATTCAAGAAAGCAGTGAATTTGCAAAAATGCCACTTTTTCTTTTTATGATCTTACTCTTAGAGAATATAATCAATTTGGCATAAGCAGAGTAACACAACTTTGAAGATTTATTTTGGTTCCTCACTCATCTTCTGCCACATAAAGATTAAGAGTATAGGCTATACAATCAGACTGCTGAGTTCAAATCCCTACTCCATTATTTACCAACTGGGTGACCTTGGGTAAGCTCTTCAGCCTCTCCAGGCCTCAATTTCTTCATCTGAGAGTTGAGGATAATACAAATTTCTACCTCTTAGGATGAAGGTGATGATTCAATGAGATAACACATATAAGGTACTTGATAAAGGTCAGGTAGAGATTGCTTTATTTAAAACAGTTTTTTGTTCATTGGTACTTTTAGGTTTTAAAAATTTAGAATTGCTTGTCTTTATAAATTAATATAAAGCATATTTTTTTCAATTTCACAAAACTAGTTCATTTAATGTAATAAATAAACTGCAAGTCTTGAGACAAAAGGAAATTGTCTTTTAGCAGATTTTTTCTCAACATTGTAAGAATTAATAGTATAAGCTGCAATATTTTAATCTAGGTACTTTTAAATATAGAAATATTCTTAGGATTATAGAACCTGTGGTCTAAGAGACCAAGTATTTCAATTTGACTTAAATTGCCCAAGTTCAGTAAATCTAGACATTAAAGAATGTTATATAAATTAATCTTGATTGATCTACAAAGGTATTTCTGCAACTTATGTCTCCTTCAAATCAGCTCCATTCTTTAACACCATTTCATTATACTTTAGTACGTAGTTTAATGCTTTTCTTCCAAGTGTAAAATATAAGCTAAGAAATAACATGCTTAAAGCAGCATTTTTGATCTGGCAGTCTTCAATTTTGCAGTCAAGAATGTGTTCAACAAGCCAGAGATATACAATTCCCTAAGCAGGTGAAAAAAATGTGATTGTGCAGACTGAAATGACAGTTTTCATACTATTTTCAATGCATGTCATCTGTATCTGTTCTGTATCTGGAAATGTTTTTTCATTTTTTTTCTGAAGAAAATTAAATAAGTGTTTCTATGTTGGGTTTCTTAGTTATCATCAAATATGTAAAAGAAAATGTGTAAATAAAAGACCAAGGAGATGCTTATTTAAGTGGAAAGTACTAAGATTTCAAGGCTGGTTTTGATCCTAGACAATCTTTGTCTTTCTTACAAGTGACTCCTCAAAAACTGATATGCAAGGAATAGAACCTGATGTTTGTGTTTAAAATGAATGAGTACATTCATCTGCAGCTGGTAGATAAATTTTTTGCAAGACACTGAAGTCTCCTTTCAAAGAAGGGCAGTCAAAAATTAAGACCATATAGTTGACAGTGTTTTGTCTAGAATGTAGCTGGATTCCAGTTAAAACTCCAGTTTAAAGGTATGATACTCATTAAAGAGTCTCTAAATTTTAAACTCTTTGGCAACACAATTATATTCATAAGAAAACTAATTGTTTGATTACAATCTGAGTCTTTTAATAGACACTCCACAGTTAAATTGACTATCTGTGTATTTATGACAATAGAAGCTCATTTGTGATCCTTGGAATTATAAGTAACAAAGGCACCTGAGTAAAAATGCCCCTACTAAAGTATTCTAGTAAATCCCTCAGAAGGGCAAAATGTAAGTAGAAAACAGTCTACATTTTTAGTGATGTTCATTCAAGAGTATTCATTGTTTGGCTTCCTTGACTTCCTCCTTTCATTCCCTTCCTCCCTACTGCCTTCCTTTGCCCTCCCGAGAAATTCAATCATAAAGGCATTCAAGGGGAAGGGCAAGGTTGGCATCTACACAGGAGAAGGGGTTGGTTACATGGAGTAACAGAGTCCAAGCAAGGTCTAGAAGGTATTTACTGAGGGGTAGAAATGGGGAGTCAGAAACCAAAAAGGCTGGGGAGAGAATCCATGCTGCTGGGAGGACTAGTACAGCTCTCAGAGCACAAGCTGGGAGAGGAAAGGGAGATCTTGAGACGGAAACCCCAGGGTGGGGAATGGGACATGGAACACGGTGAGGAGGACACCTGCCAGGGGGCCTGCCCAGCATACAGTGACAAAGCCCAGGTGATGCAAGGACGGCAACCACATAGTGTGGAGCGTGACCAGGTATGGGAAGGCAGAGCCAAGCAGAGTGAGGGACACGGTGGTTCAAGGAGTCAAAGCCTAGGTGAAAAGAGAGGGGCCTGTGGGCAGGGGAATGGTGGCATAGCCACTGAAAATTTGTTATATACAGGGAAGTGATCACATTAAAGATAATAGTGGACAAGGTTTTTTCGTATAACAGAAAAGTTACAAATACAAAACTTGAACAAACCTGAAGAGTTGAATTTAAATGGGTAGTGTCAAGTGAACTTATGGTTTTCCATAGCTAATTAGCTAGCTCAAGAGGTCAATAACAACATAGCAAAAAATAAAACAGTGTGTGTGTGTGTGTGTGTGTGTGTGTGTGTGTGTGTGTGTGTATGTCTGTCTACTGAGAGGGCCAGAGAACACTGATACCTTAGTAGTAATGAGCACACCTAGCACCCAGATCTTGACTTCTCAATACTATTCTCCACCAAAAGAAACCAGGAATCTATGAAGAATGGCTGATAACCGGACTGGGGCAGGGAAAGATGAATCTGGAACATCATGTCCAGAAAACAAGGACGTGTTCAAAGAATGATGGGGACATGTCAACATGACACAGAAGCCACTGGAAAATTTGGGAATATTTTCACATCAAAATAAATGATGCTGGTGGATCATAAACCATTAAATAATTAGGAAGCCATGACTATATAGAGATATAAACAAATAAATGGGAAAAAAGTGAAAGTTTATTAACATAGTTTCTTTTTTTACTTTTTTAGCATAGTTTCAAAATACTTCCTCACAAAATGCTTATTAATTACAATGGTAGTGGGATGTAACTTCTTAAGGGAGAGGCCTGGAAGATGGAAGACACTGCCTCAATCAGATGATCAAAATGAACAAAATTGTGCACCAACTGATGGGTATGTAAATCACAGCATCACCTCTATGATATTGCTGCCAAGGTACATAATTGAAATCTGATTATAATGAAATGTCTAAGAATGCTAAAGTGAGTGGTATTCTACAAAATAAGTGGTCTGTAAACTTTAAAGTGTCAAGGTCTCAAAAGGAAAAGAAAAGAAAAAAGCAGAAAAAACTGTTCCAGACCAAAAAGAGACTAAAGAGACATAAACTAAAGAAAAACACAATGTTTGGGCCTTAACCTGATCCTTTTTCTATAAAGGACATTATTGGCACAATTGACCAAATTCCAGTGGGAGTTTGAGCATTAGAGATTTATAATGTCCTGGTTTTAGATTTGTGAATTTATAATTATATTGTGGTTGTGTAAAATAATATTTTTGTTTTTAAGAAAGACATCTAAAGTATTTGAAGGTACAGTGATCTCTGCTAACAATGAGGGGGATGTAGTTTAATTTCCTCCATTATTAAATCTTAAGTCCCACTTTTCACTGTATTCTTCTTGCATATTGAATTTTCTCTATGTCCAGGCAAGTCCTATTCATCCTGGGGGAAAAATTTTTCCAAAGAAAATATTTTTCATCATTTGCCTGCCATCAAGTTAATTGCATTTTTCCTTCAAAGTTTATTTCTTGAGGAAAATTTGTTTTTCATGAGGAAAGAATAAAAATAATATACATAAAATATAAGTTAATTTTTTTTAATTTAGAAAAGAGCTTCCTTTTGGTTTGTCTCCTGTGCTCATGGTCTTATTTCTTCAAAATGTTGTCACATTGACCACACCAAGAATTACCCTAAAGCACAGTGACTATACATTCACCTAAATGTGATTGTGGAGGTTTTAGTTGAAAACAAAACCTGAACTTTTGAGTTAAGCATGCCTAGATTTGAATTCTGACACTGCTGTGCATCATTGGGTAAAATGCTTAATAGCCCTCAACCTTCATTTCTTCCTTTGAAAAAAATAAACAAAGTTACAGACAGCTCAAGGGATTGTGATAAGAATTAAATAAAATTATGTACCCATAGAAAAAAACAAAACAGGTACATAGAAATTATTCACTTAAAATAATTGCTATTACTATTGTTATTTTCTCACAGGTACATAAAAAGTCCTTATTTGTATTGTTTCATTACTATTATCATTCTCTTCTCATTTTTTTTTTCTAATAGACCTACCTGCTCTGAGTAATCTTTGACTCTGCTCCAGCTACATAGTTAAGAATAGTCTGTTCATGAACAGTCTTATTTCTCAGCTTTCCTTCATTTCTCCTGTCCATAATGAAAAAGGCTTGCTCATTATAATGACGCATCCATAACCAGTGGCCTCTTGTTCTTGAAAAGATGAGATGGGAAAAATGTGGGGTTTCCTGGGGATAGTTGGGAGAAAGGACATGAACAAGCCCTGACTTCTGAAAGATGGCCTCAAGGAGCTGATATTTGGACTTTTTGCCCTCATGTCTATTAAAACAATGCTGTGTCCACATATGCCATTGGAATAGATTTTCTTTGGTAATAGACTTATTTATATACATTGGAAATTAATGATTTTAACAAGGTTTTGAGAAAGCATGAGGAGCAAACGTTCATGTGGACACTTTAAAAGAGTTCTAGATCAATGGAATTTAGATCCCTTTTAACTTTTAAGAACAGTACCCCTTGTCACAGAAAGTGTACTGACACACTAGTCTTCTTACCTGTCCCAACAAGCTTGAGTAACTCTCTCAATACAAAAAAAGGTAATTTTGCTGTTGAAGAAACAAATATAGGCAAGTGATGAAAAGTGTGGGCTTTATGATTAACTAGATGGTACCCATAATTTCATCAGATTATTCTGGTTACTTCCCTGGCTCAGTCATATTTTATAGTAACCAACCCACAGTGTATTTGGAAATAAAATACCACTCTTCGGCCCCTGCCAACCCCAGGATGCCTCCATCCACAGTCCTGGAATACTGTGTAGTTTCAAAACCACTATGAAAAATTTTTACATTGAGAAATGGGAAAATCTATTAATTTGGTTGTAGAAATCTTATAAGACAATTATGTTGAAATATTATAAAAAGTATTTTAGAAAGTGAGGAAGATCTTTCAATAAACCACCAAGTAAATTGCCCATTAAATGAGGATTAGATTAAATTAAACCAACAAACAGGTCCTGGATGAAAGGTGAGACAGAGGCGGACATCCGTCTGTTTGTCTCTGGATTTCCATACATGGTGACACCACTCCTTGGCCTAAATATCCTGGATCAGGTCCCAGAACTGCCCTGCTCAGTTCAGCTCCTAAGGCTCCAGATTCCCATGGAGAAAATCCAGTGGAGTGGACACTGTGTGATCCACCCAGATCCATCTTCAGTGTGACATGTCCAGCACAGCTGAAAACTCCTGGTAACTCAGAGCTGTGCCCTCACTGGGAAGAGTTGCTCAGTGTAGAATACTACTTTTCTCACATGTATTCCCTTTCGCAGAGGGGTTTGGTTTGATGACTGCCTAAGCCAAGATCCCAAGTGTCTGCCTCAATTTAAGAGGACGTGAAAATCCTCCCATCTCCAGAGCTCCCTGTGTGGATGTTGAGGCCTCTATTGTAACCACATTGCAGGTCAGTGTCTCCTTTGGTTGGTTGTTACCTTTTCTGCTTTTCTAGGTCTTCTATGCATGGAGTTCTCCACCTCAGATTCAGCCACTGTCCCAAATACGGGCCATCAGAGACCTAAGGAGGATACTATACACCAGAAAACTCTGGTTTATCACCTAAATTCCAGTGTGAACAGTGAAATGCCCAGATAGATTTGACTGTTCCTTGTGCTGCTACCAAATAGAAAGGATGCCAGGTGCTCTTGCTTCTAAGGAGAGTTGGAGAGTCAGGTCTTTCTGCAGGGAGGCCAAGGGTAGGTGTAGCAGCCTCACCCTATGCCATGAGCACAGATGCAGTCACAAGGTGAACCACAGATGGATGCTGCCCACCTTCACTTCCTACATCATGCACAAAATCATACTTTTCATCAACCCTAACCAAATACACACATGAGATCAATTTTGGGAAATACAGTTCAGTTTATCAAAGCTGACACTTAAAAAGCCACAGCCCGCCCTTTCAAGAGAAAACCTATTCGTGTTTCCATCAATCACACAATCTCCAAATAAAGAATCTCCAAAAAATAATGGCATTAACAATGAAAAACTATTTATAATTTCTGATAAACAATTTTATATCAATTATGTATGGAAATAATACTATTCTGATTAATTTATTTAAATAAAATATATCTTGAAACTATTTTTAAATTGTGGGCTTCATCTTGATGATGTCCTCAACTCAAATCTCATCTCTGTCTCATAATACTATTTATGTGGTTAAAAAAGTCATCTGAGTTCTGATTTCTTTATCACAAAAATGAAGATAATAACTACCTCAGGGGGTTGGTATGAGGGTTAAATAAGAGAATACATCACTAATGCACTCAGCACACTATCTGACACATAGTCATCACTGCATACACTGCAGTGGTTGTTTCAGTTACACTTATAATTGCTCGTGGAAGACAGTCTGATGAGTAGGAAATCAGCCACTCTGAAACCCAGAATGCCATCTTATGGGAATTCCCAATTAGAAGATGTTGAAATATCAGATAGATCATAAAGGTATAACGAGATTTAATTCCAATAAAATTAACACATCCACAGATAGACACATAGCAAGCATCTAAATTCCTAAATTACATTTAACTGTTGTTCTAAACATTCAATATTACAAAGTAAAGAGTAATTAGTGTCTTTGCTTCTAAATAACAATCTAAGAAGATGGCCACAGCTACTTTTTTTGGGGGGGGGGTAGACTGGACATAGTCTAAGGATTTTGAATATACAGATTTAGTTCAATTTCCTCTGTATTGAAACGCTAATTCAGTCTGCAGACACCTTGTCTGAAAACTTTAATAATTGGTTGATTTGGTAACCAGGAAACTGAAATTATTTTGCAAACCCTAAGTCAATTTTTCAGCCCATATTCATCTACCACAGCAAATGGTTAGCATACCAATCCCTAAAATCTGAATACATGACATAAACTGAAATGTGAGGCAATAACCTATGACAATTATGTGATCAATAGCCCCAGCCCTGAGTAAACTTCTAGCCTCAATATTCTGAGCCTATCACACAAACTAGCAATAAAAAAATCTGTCACTGTGGCATTCTGTCAGATTTTGCTGAAAAGGTGATCATTAGTATACATACAAGGGGGCACCTCTCCAAAAAAAGATCAGTTTTTGGAGGGCAAGCCTCCTGTAGCAAAGGCTTTCGCAGCTAAGTCTTCTAGAAACCCATCATTATCAATGTACCAGCTGGAATTGTTGTAAGTGACTCTATTCAGTTTTAGTGAATTTTTTTTTGGAGATTCTATCACAAGTTTGTCTGTTTCATGATCGGTAATTTACAAGTGCACCTGTTCACACTGTGTTGAGTGTTCAGCAGTTTTTGGCTAAAAATGGTATGAGCCCCATGCCTCACCCTCCCTATTCACCTGATCTCACCCTGAGTGACTTTTTTTGTTGTTGTTTCCCCAGATGAAAAAATTCCTCAAAAGGAAACATTTTGCCAATGTGGAAAAGGTGAAACAAAAAACAGCAGAAGTACTAAAAGTTATCAAAATTGACAAGTTCAAAAACTATCTTGAGCAGTAGAAAAATTGTCTCAATAGGTGTATTGCATCAAATGGAGAGTATTTTGAAGGGAACTAAAGTTTAAACATGTAAGAATAAATACACATGTTTTTATAAATAAATTCTGGTTGGGGGGAGTTTCCCCTCGTATGGCCATCAAAGGAGGCAAGTACTTTATTCTGACATTGTTTCTCAAGTGCCTTTGATCCTTAAACAACATGGGCTTGAACTGCAATGGTCCACTGACATGTGATTTTTTCTTCTGCCTCTACCACCTCTGACACAGCAAAACCAACCACTCCTCATCCTTCTCCTCCTCAGCCTACTCAATGTGAAGACAGTGAAGAAGATGAAGACCTTTATAATGACTCCCTCCCACTTAATGAAGAGTAAATACAATTTCCTTTTCTTTTCTTTTCTTTTAATTTTTATTTTAAAGATGTGAGGTGCAATTCAGGGGTAAGTATACAAATGGTCATTGTACAGGTAAAGTTTGAGCCTCACTTTGGTCCCCACTTCACCTAGTTTGAGATCAGGTATCTTTGTTGATGAAGTATATCCCTCCCCACTCCTTCCCCTGGCAGTGCCACTACTGCCAATCCCTTTTTTCTGGTATTATGATAATTGTTCAGG